>JAASFV010000002.1:0-110838 GCA_023334015.1 Globisporangium paddicum
CTCACCCGCGTCTTCGCTCTTCTACTCCTGCACTTGTCGCTCTGGACGCCACGCTCACTCAAAGCGTGCAGCTCGACCCAGCCCACGACGTTGAGCCCATTGGAAATAAATATCGAGCCGCGCTGTTATTGCGACGTCACGCTGAGCTGTCTAGTGCTTGTGCCAGGGCTTGAGCGGCGTCACGAAGCGGAACGGCACCTTCCGGTCGGGCACTTGGCCGATCTCGTCCGCGTCGTCTTCGAACTTGAGGATCACGTACGGCGCGCCCTATCAAATAAATATTTCAAAGCGCAGCGTTAACTAACTAGCAATATGCGAGTTTCCGTGGCCATTGACCATCACCATGACCATTCAGTACCTCTGGGTTGGGCACGCGGATTGTCGCGCGGTAGAAGCTCGTGGTGTTGGGGTACATGGCCATCACGCGCTGGTTGACCGCGTACTGGATCCACCTGCCCTCGGGGAGCACGTCGCCCAGCAGCTCCACCACCTGGTGCTTGGGCACGACGTGGTGGCGGTCGCCGGCGTCCACGTCCTCGACCTCGTACGTGTTGCTTACTTCGCTGAAGCGCACGATGCGTGCCAGGATCCACAACTCGTGGCTGCGCGCGACCTTCGCGGCCACGTAGCGCCCCGCGGCCAAGATTGGCTCGTTGCTGAGAGCGAGGGCCGCGGCCGCTGCTGTGAACTGGAAGCTCGCGGACGACGACGCCGAGATCGCCTGTGCGGGGGTCAAGTAGAGCTCACTAGAGGACATCTCGCTGGTGCTGCTGTTCGTAAGCTTCTTCAAGTCCGTCTCAACGGCCTCGACACCCTCATGGGCCTGCTGACGTTGCTCATGTAGTAAGCGACAGGCGATGGCGAGCCAGTGCTGCAGCCGCCGGGCGTACTTCTTCTTGGTGGCTGGGTCGAGCTCTTCCTGCTGCTGCTGCTGTGGCTCGTCGCTCTCTTCGTCCGTAGCAACAGTGGCAATCGGCTGCAGCTTGACGCGCAGGCGGTTGATCTTCTTCGCGACAATGTCCATGCCGTTGTCCAGCAGTTGCGTCGTCACGAACGCGTCCACCGCCTGCTGCGCGGTCGGCCGCGCCCGCTTGCTTGTGTCCTTCATGCTCGATTGCGTTTTTGCTTTGTTTGAACGAGTTTTTTTTCAAACAGAGAAAGCCCCAAGCCTTTTTTTTTTAAAACGTTTTTTTGGAACTGTTTTTTTTTGCCGTTAACCACGGTTCCAAGACCGAGCTAACGCACGAAGAAACCCTCAATTGGTCGCTCAGAAAAGCTTGCTGAGCGACGGCACTTTCATGCGCTGCACAGATCCGTCAGTGCCACTCGTGAAGAAGAAGTCGTCCGTCGCGACCGCATCTGTCACGCCCCACGAAGAGTTTGTCTATTTTAGCCACAGTACACGATTCATCAGATCACAAAGTTCACCATGCTATCGACAAATTCAAAAACCAGTTTTCAACAACAACTTACCACGTTGATCGCCATATTAGACGCCGCATCGCCGAGGATATTGGATGCCGCGTCGCCCAGAAAACTCGGTTTGGCATGCACTTTGCTGATCGACGTCACTTCGCGGAAAATGGGCAGCGACCAGATCTTCACGTCGCCGCTCGCGGACCCAGAGAGCACACACTGGCCGCTCGGGTGCAGCTCCAACGTCGTGATCGCAGTCTCGTGCGCATTCGAGACTGTGTGTAGCACCCTTCGCTGCCGCATGTCAAAGACGCTGATGGAGCCGCCTTCGCCACCAGAGATCAGGAGCTGGTGGGTGGATGAGAACGCCACGGACGCAGCGCCCGCCGGATGACACACTGGTGCTGCGACCTGCGCCTTGGAACTTGGGAGCAGAAGGTCCCAGATGCACACGCTTCGCTTCCTGTGTCAACAGAAATGGACGACCGAGGTCAGAATACAGGTCATCTTCACGAATACTTCTTTATAAGACACAATACGTACTCAGTGGAGCTTCCGACTGTCGCCACGCAACTCCCGGAGTTGATAAAAGTCAGTGCTTTTGCTCCTTTGTCATGACACTGTCCAGTCAAAGCATTACATGGATTTCGAAATGAATGAGATACGAGCCATTGTTACACTGGATCAATCACAAAAGCGTACGTACCTCGATCTGGCGATAACAGTACTCGCGGTCCAGGTTGCTGAACTTCCACATGAACAGGCGGCCAAGCGTATCCACAGCGCCCATCTGCTGTCCCAAGTTGTCGAACTTGATTTTCTTGATATCGCGTCTCGAAGCGAGCACCGGACTCGACGGATATGGCTGAATCAGAGCAACATAAGCACAAGCACCCAGATATTCTGTCATTCAAGTGCTATCAAAACCAATACAGCCAATAGCCCACCACCCGTACCGTCACGATGTCGTTCATCTGGAACGCGCACACAGCGCTCAGACTGTCGTAGGACCACAAGTGCACTTTGCCCTTCTGGTTGCCCGAGATGAAGAGCGGCAGGAACGGATGTGACTCGACCGCCGTGGGCTTGAAACTTGGTACTTTCGCGTCTGAGGGCGACGCCGCCGCACTTCCTGAAAGCAGCGATGACGACGACGGAGATCCCGTGAGCATGCGACTGCCAATCGACAGCGGTGGTCCGATCGCGGAGTTCAGATCCGAGTTGTTCCCACCAACGTTTTCCGTCATTTTCCGCCGCATCATGGCCGGGTTGGCGTCCGAGAAAAATGAAGCCTGCGGGTTTGCGTACATGCCTTTGAACTGGAACTTGCTCCCGTCCGAGTAGTCTGCACAACCTGTTCGACAGATGCCCTTGCTGCTGCAGAGCACCATCTCGGCTGTATCAGTCGCGCGATTGAAGCACATGCTCTTGATCGAGACTTCGCTACGGTAGATGCAGCTTGTGTTCAGCACCATCACTGCTGGTGTGTGCATGCGCTTCTCGAACAGATCGACCAGGTCTGCAGCGCGAGGAGTCCCCAGACCTTTCCCTCCGGCAGCACTGGCCAACATGATCTTCTGCGAGCGTGTTAGCACCGACTTCTTGGACGGGAAGTCCGGGAGATGCCCCCAGCTGATCTCGTCCTTGATTTTCTCGCTGCAGCACTCGAGCTGCGCGTTCAGACGCAAGAGGAACTCGTCTTTCTCGGTGAACATCTTGAGAATCAGCAGCCACGGACAACGGGCGCACGCACAGCCAAGCAGGCGTCGCGTATCACATGTTGTATCTTTCTTCGATGGCGAGGATGACCCAGACGCAGTACCCGATGGCTGTGCACCAGCGAGTTTATCTCCACCACCAGTTAAAGCTGATGTAACTTCAAACGGACGAAAGTAGAGCTCTGCGAGATCGCATAGCAGCTTCCTGGCGGCGTGCATCGACAGCTTGGCATTGTACGTTATCCACGCCTGTACGAGTTTCTTCGCTGCTGCAGTGGACTCGGAAACCGGATTCGCTCCCTCGACTGCAATCTTCGTGATGTGTACGGGCATGCCGCTCGCCGCCATCATCAGCACGAGCGTCCAGTACTGACAGTAAGTGAAAAACGGTGACGACGTAGCATTCGAGAGCTGCAGACGGTTCGTCTTTACGTCAGCAACGAAATCGTCGAGTTCATTCTGCATCATCTCGACGACGTGGTATAGCACAGGGATGTCTTGTTGAAGCGACGACGCGACACCAGGAGTCTTCGCTTTCTGAGCCGCTTGCCGATTTGCCTCACTACAATACACACACACATCCGAAAGCGCGATCTCCTTAAGCTCTTCGAGAGCTTTCCTGGGAAGAGCATCTTTGTGAGGGAAGATCATGCCGAGCGAGCGATACAGACAGCACGGGCTTCGAATGTACCGCGAGCAGACACAGATGACACTGTAGACCGCAGCGGCCGCCACTCGGACGTACTCGCTGCTTGTCATGCATACGTGCTGCTCCAACGGCTTGGAGTAGTAGTAGCTGAGCCAGAGCAGGAGTCTAGATGCAGCAGCGAGCAGCTGCGAGCACGTTTGGTCTACTCGTCTGGTGTGAAGTTGGTCTGTCGACGACGCCACGAGATCTCCGAGCGCTACCAACGCGATCCCTTCTGTAATGAGCTCAATGAAGTGCGGCAGCGGGCTCGTAAACTGTGGAAGTACGACCCTGGAGGCTTGCGCTTCCGGTGAACTAGTCCATCCAGATACTAGAAAGTCCAGACCTGTAAGTCGACAGGAGTGTACAAGCGACTGGACGGCCGAGCTGCGCAGCACACTTTCGACGTACGACGTTGCGGTCTCCAATAAATTCTCCAACACGAAATCTCCGCCTCGTCCGAGCACACACTGGATTTCTTCATTGATCCCAGTCTCCAGGTCGCAACTCGATCGGTTGCCAATCGATGTCGGCGATAGCAGCGTGCTGTTCGTCACCATCATCGATTGCCTGATGCGATTTAAGAACGCAGTGTACAATGAATCCACCTGCGAACCTAGAGCCGAGATGAGAATCCGGTGGCGACACGCCAAAAATGCCGCTGCCTCGGGAGATCGCGTCGACTTGTCGCGACAGAACTGCACGAAGAACTTTGCAAAGTCGCGCTGCTGTATGAGCGCAAGCATGCTGAGACCCATGCCCTGTAGTCGGCTCAGCGTGAGTGTCTGGAGACTCACAATCTGGGTCTTGAGTGCGAGCTTCAGCGGTGTTATCGTGCTCTGGAGAAACCTGACAATCTCGCATGCCCCGAGCATGCTCTGACCGAATGCGCGCCAGTAGAGAGTGTACGGATACGCATACGCCTGCCCGCAGGTGCCAAACATGCAGCGCATCTCGATTGACGGCACTGTTAGCAGACACTGGACGCCATTGAGCGTCTCGCCCAAGAAATACTTGACGAGGAAGCTCATGTAGATATCCCCACACGCCTGCGATTTCGACAGAACTGTCGTTTTCAGAAACTCCTCGCACACGCCTTTGCATCCAGAGGCATCATCACCGCTCTCACTTGAGAACGCAGCGCCACCATTGAACGTTCTCAGATTGTTGCTCAGTCCACTGAACGAGAACTGCCCAAAATCGCTCATACCACTGCTGGAGCTACCACTGTCGCCACCAAGATCCCACTTCTCCGATAGCCGCGCAATTAGAAACGAAAGCACGAGCGTCCGGTCTGCATGCTCAGCGACCGCCATCGCTTCCTGCACTTTGCCACCGAGCAGGAAGAATGCCGTCGAGAGTTCGTAGCGCCGTTTCGCTTTCAGCACGTACGCGTTCTTGATCGCCGCGTTCTTCCAGCGCGGGTCCGAGAAATCGTTGCTTAACAACTCGGAAATGCGACTCTCGTTGGCCATCTTGAAGAGACTCGCGAGAAGCTTTGTCTTACCCAGCAGCACGTAGAAGAGCGCAACGTGGAAAGGGTCGCGCGTCGATGCGTACTCCGTCTGTGCAGCCTTCTCTGTGAACTGCTGCAGCTTGGTGACACTCTTTACCCAAAAAGGCAGACGCAGCTGCTTCATTTCCTTCCACGTCATCACCGGCGTGGAGAAGCACTCTTGAAGAAGTTCGTCCTGGAAATCCGTGATCGCGCCCCACACAACCTGTTCGGAGCAAATCCCCACAGCTCGCTTTAGCGCGTTTGACTCAGCTGTTGCGTCGTCTCCATCTAGATCCCCACCAACGCCACCATCAGCATTTGCCTTGCTCTTTGTAGAGCCGCTGCCAGCACCTTCTTGCTCCAGAGGCCATAAGAGACTCGCTTGAAATCGGAGCGCTGCTTCGTCCTTCTTTCTGCTGGCGTCGCGTTCCCAAGCGACAGTTTTCTTGAGGCCATTGATGATCGCCATGAACGCGTCACCTTCCTGCGATGTCATAAATGTCAGCAAGCTCTTGTGTTCATTGAAGAACAATGGCAGCGCTGTGCCTTCAAGAGTTAATTGTGTGTTGCCAGGAACAGCCGCTTGCTCCGTGGTCGAGACTGAGTCGCTTGAATTTGTCAAAGTTGACGATCGCGGAGCAAAGAGCATCTCTGCACGATCCACATTGCGCGTTGAGCGATAGTCCATTGCAAATAGGTCACTCGCTCGTGCAGGAGCCGCGGTAGCTGGTGCTGATGATCCATATCCAGACGATTTCGGCTGCTTTCCGGACAGGTAAGTTGCAGATCGCTCTTCATCGGTGTCGCTTCCACTGCCTGATGGTTGTTGTTGCCCAAACAGCTTTGAAAGCGAGAGCAGCGGCAGTTCATTCAGCTGCTTGCCGTCCATCATGCGCAGATAGCAGCTTTTTTCATGTGCAACGATCGATTCTGTCACGTGCCCCAGGACTCTCTCGAGACTCTTGAACGACCCACGTAGCAGCAGAAACATCAATGTCACTGGATGGTAAACTGGAAACGCACTGGGTGAGACCGTGGTGAAATTTACCACTGGGGATTCCTGTACGCCATTCGCATGGGATAGCCGGAATGGCAAACCGCCGTACATGCCTGCAGTGGTGCTCGCGCCGCTCAGGTTGTGGAGGTTGATGCTCGCGATACTTGAACCCAGTGCTAGCAGCGCATATGGGTAGCTGTTCAGCGAAGAGATCTTCTGAGGCTTGATGCTGAAGCGACTCGACGACCAAGCGATGTACCACTTGTTGATCGGCGCCGATGCGTCAAACTTGATCATCCCGATGGTCGTTTTCGACAAAAAGAGCAGCTCGCAGTCCCGCTGAGCTGTGACCGGCGGTGTCCACTCCAAAGAGACAATCGCACCAAGTTTCTTCTGCTCAATCGTCACGATACCTTCGCAGCAGCTCTCAAATGCCGGAAGAATGCAGATCTGAGCATCCGAAACACTATTTGCCGCTGCTTGCTGCTTTCCGTCGTCCTTCTCGAAGAGCACAGCCACTCGTCCGCATGAACTGAGTGTAAACTGCTTGAAATTAAAGCGCTCTTCGACAATGTTGAAGTTCATGTTGTCCTTGGGTTTCTCGGACGCGGACGATTTCTTGATCAGCTCCGTGATATCCGTGCCTTGGATGCTGTTCACTTCAGTCAGGTCGTCCAAGTCTGCGAACGTCCACAAATCAAAGCTGAAATGTGCATCGATCGTCGCAAACACGACTTCAAATGGCTGGAGCGATGGGACGCTGGAGATTCCAGTGAGCTTCTTGTCATGTGGCATCGACACGTCGGTTTTCAGGAAAAGCTTTACTGATACAGGCGAAGCTGAAGAAGTAGGAGAAGGCGGATTCGTCAAACCGAGTTTGTCTTCACCATTGACATCATCGCCACTTACGATGACTGATGATGGTGATGCCAGCGACTCGAACTCAAACACCCAGACCACCAGTTCTGTGCCGCTGTGCTTCAGGCCAATCACGACGCAATAGTCTTTCGAAGGACGTGACGACGAGGACTGCAACACTTTCCCGAAAATCGACGATGGTGACGACCAGTCCAGCTTCTGGGTTTCTGGGACCTGGAGTAGCACCAAATCGTTCAGCTCCACTTGGTCTTCCCCATTGTCCGAGTCCACAAAGCAAACTGTCGCATTCGTCGCCATCGCTCCGGCGAACGAGCCACCTCGGAACGAAGCACTTCTCATGCTGCTACCTCCCAAAAATGGTATCGGGGGTGTTGCTGAAGTATAAACAGAAGTCGCTGCTGCGTCACTTTGATCGTCATTTGCAGCCGTCGCTGCATGCAATTTCCCGTCTGCGAAGAAGAACAGCACGCTCTGATCTTCAAAGCAGACGGCATGCGTTGCTGCGCTCATGGCTGCAATCGGTTGCGGTCTACATATCATCTGCAGCTTTCGAAATGACGCGCTCGGGCTCAAGATGTCCAGTCGGTTATCAATGTTCGACACCGCGACTTTCAGCGGCGGAAACCCGGAACCATCACCGCCATTGCTCTGCGCTCCACGGGAAGAAGAAGATCGGGCCTTGGTAATCGCGAGCGAGATCGCATCCCCATCTCCCTGCTTGGCGCCAAATACGCTGTCGCACAGATCGCCAACCTCGCAACTCTGCACTGAATAACAGACTGAGCCTCGATTGCCCCGCCCACCACCAAAGGAGGAGCTATCAGCCTGCAGCTTCAATCGCGCCACTTTTAAGTACGTGTCGACGCGTTGCGGCTGGAACACGATCTCGAGCACGAACGTTGGACTACCGTTCTCTCGATCTGAATGCAATCCATGTTGAGCGACACCATCAGACACAAGTATGACAAACAACAACAAAAAAGCACAAGGGCACCTTTGTAATCCGACGAGCAAATACTGATGATGTTGGCGTCGACAAGTTGCGTACGCAGCCCGCTGAAGATCAGCAGCAGCGATACACGCGGGGTCACGCCCTGCATTTACCACATTCACACACATATCGAGCACGTCAGTACAGTATCGAGCAGTACTGTCGAGCTGCAGAGTCAGCAACACATTACATACCGAGAACGGGATGAACTCGGTCCGGAAGAGGCACATATCGCCATTGTCGTGGATGCCGTAGAGCAGATGCACTGCAAAGGTCTTGCTCAGTGTTGCATTCCCACAGATGAACCTCTCGCCGACGTGGGTATCTGCAGTCGCTCCACTCTTGTCGCCAAGCAGCTTGGCGTTCATCTTGGATATACCGTCCATGCGCTGGCTGTAGAGCTCGTTCTGCCGCGCGTCTTCCAAGCTGCTATAGCCATAATGGAACATCGCGAGCGCCGAGAGCACGTTCGATTCGTCCAGCATTGCGTCACTAATCGCAACGAGCGTGCTTGGAATCGGCCGGGCCCAATGGTGGCTCACAAGCCCAAACGCTCGGATCGCCGCGTTCGCGTCTCGGTCTGTGTCAAAGAAGAACCGCTCCGAGTCGGGCTGCAGCAGGTAGTCTTGGCCGCTGAAGATCTTCCAGAGAACGAAGGACCGCGCAGTGGAAGTAACGTTTTCCCTCCAGATAGACACATTTCCGGCTTTGTCGAGCGTGAACAGCATCTCGCAGTGCAGCATCGTTGTCGTTGTAGCCACTGACTGGTGCGTCGTCTGGCTCCGCGTCTTAAACGTGTGCGCGTCCTTGGACCACTGCAGCCGCTGGAGTGCTCGCTGGTGCGCCAGATACGTGCAAATCGGCGTGCCGTCGTGGTCAAGATCATTCAGATGCCATACTTTTACAACGCGGTCGTGCTTGCCCGCGGTCGCGAGGAAACGGCCACCGCTGCTCGTCGCCGCGTCGAAGTGGCTCACGCTCTGGTCCGCCCCACAGCGCAGCGAGAAGCTCCGCTGGAGATACACCTGCACAGCGTCGTCGATGACTTTCCATATCGTGATCTTCTCGCCGGCACCGACGAGAAGCAGGTCTTCCGCACCACTCTCGACCCACTCGAGCCGGTCCATGAGCCGATCCTCGCTCTTCCAGCGCACGCTCTCTCGCCACGTCGTGAGCTGCAGGTTTAGGTGCACCTTTGCATAGTCGCTGCTCACATCTCCAACCGTGTGCGCAGACGAACCAGTGAGTCCGAACGCGTCGTCTGCGGCGCCAGCGACGCCAGAGCTGACGCGACTGTTGGAGCCTGAAGCGGAGAGCGGCGCAGCGCCAGCGCCGCAGGGCATGAGCAGCACACCGCGACCCTCGTCGACGCAGAGCGCAATGGCACCGCGCGCAGCCTTACGCGTGGTATTGAAGCGGAGGCAGCGCACCGCGTCATCGCCCGTGCAGATCTGCTGCCAGAGGTCGAACTGCGACGGCCGCTTGGCCTCGCTGCGCGCGTTGAGCGGCATCGCGGCCTCCTGGTTCTCCATGAGCACGACCACGAGCGCGCCCGTGGCGTACATGAGGTAGCGACTGCCATCGAAGATCGCGCAGCAGATGCGCTGGTCACTCACGCCACCGACGTCCGGCGCCGCCACGGCCGCGATCGCTTCTTCGAGGCGGAACACCATCGTTGTTGTGATTCTGAGCCGTGTTGCAGTTTGATGTGATTAGCGTGGACCACATCACACTCGGCGATAGTTAAGGTTGCACACATAATAACAAACACGCCTCATATAATAGGTATATTGATTTTATGCAGGTGATTTACAATATACTTTGTCGATGAGCTGGGTTTATTTACTATAAAAAGGAAAATATATGCTGGATGGCTTCAGCTTGTTTGTGGTCCACACTATTTGACCTGCACCACTCGAAAGGTCACGCTTGAAAAGACGCGCCAATAATGCGATCCTGCCTCATTCGCTCCGTCTCTGTGGAGCTGCTCTGAGTGAGGATGGCGCCCAAGAAATCCGTGCCCAGCGCCACGTCACCGCTCAAGAAGAAGCCCAAGGACACCGGCAACAAGGCGCTAGGCGGAGATGGTGCAGATAAGGACCACGCGCGTGGCGCGGACGGTAGTGCGTCGGGTGCTGGCCAGGACAACGACGAGATGGACGCCTACCACGAGCCTGTACGTTGCTCGCCATTTATATTATAGCAGGTTGCTGGTATAGAACTGCGATGTTAACACTGGCTTTGCTTCTTCTATATACATGCATACAGGTAAAGAAGGTGGTCGTGCCGGACAACCAGCTCAAGCTATCCGAGGCCGAGCTCAAGGAGGAGTTCTCGCGCGTGCTTACGGCCAACGACCCGAACGTGCCCAACAACATCACCAAGTACAACTACAAGGAGCGCACGTACAAAGTGGACCCACCGGGCCCGGGCGACCATTTATACGTGCACCTGTGCGCGGACGGGAGCATGATCCACAAGGAGTCCGAAGACGCCAAGACCCAAGCGGCCTTCGATCAGAAGCGTGCTGAAGAGGAGAAGGAAACGCGCGAAATCGCGATCAAGCAGGCCAAGGAGGAGGCTGAAGCCAAGGGCGAAAAGATTGACGAGGCGTCGCTCCAGTTCGAGTCGGGCAAGAACCAGTTCAACTACAGTGAGCGTGCGGCGCAGACGTACACCAACCCGCTCCGGCAGCGATCCGTCGAGACCGAGCCGCCGCCGGTCGTGAGCTTCATGGCGACGGTCACGCAGTGGGAGATCTACGACACCTTCATGGACGCGTACGAACAGCACCAGCGCGAGCAGATCCAGCTGCAGAAGGTCGCCCAGAAGAAGGAGAAGGACGAGAAGGATGGCGGCGAGACCATGGTCGCAGCAGTCTCTGCGACCAGCAGCAGTGGTGCTGGTGTCACAGGTGGGAATGGTGGGAGCAAGGGCAAAGGAGATGACATGGTCCACTCGGCGGCGATGGGCAAGACGCTGCGCATCATCGAGCGCATGGTGAACCAGAACGCGGACGACGAGATCTTCCACGACTTCAAGTACTGGGAGGACGCAAGCGACCAGTTCCGTGAAGGCGAGGGCTCGCTGCTGCCACTCTGGCGCTTCTCGAGCGAACGCGCCAAGAAGAAGCAGGTGACAGCCGTGTGCTGGAACCCGCGGTTCTCCGACTTATTTGCGATTGGCTACGGCTCGTACGACTTCCTCAAGCAGGGCACAGGTGTCGTGTGCTGCTTCTCGCTCAAGAACTCGTCGCACCCGGAGTTCACGTTCACGACAGAGTCCGGCGTCATGTGCCTCGATTTCCATCCGCAGCACGCCGCGATGCTTGCGGTCGGGTGCTACGACGGCACGGTCATCGTCTACGACGTGCGCAACAAGGCAAACCGGCCGATCTACACGTCGACGATCAAGACGGGCAAGCACACGGACCCGGTGTGGCAGGTCAACTGGCAAGAGGAGGACCTGGCCAAGGAACTCAACTTCTACTCGATCTCGTCCGACGGCCGCGTCGCCAATTGGATCATGAGCAAGAACGAGCTCAAGATGGAGCCCGTGATGCAGCTCAAGATCGTGTCGACGGCCAAGGACGACCCAGAGGAGTCGTCACTCTCAGGACTCGCGGGCGGTTGCTGCTTTGACTTTAACCGGTTCAGCGAGCACCTCTTCGTCGTCGGCACGGAAGAGGGAAAGCTGCACAAGTGCTCTAAGGCGTACTCGGGCCAGTACCTCGAAACGTACGTGGGCCACCACATGGCAGTCTACAGCGTGCGCTGGAACCCGTTCCACGAGCGTGCCTTCCTCTCCTGCAGCGCCGACTGGACCGTCAAGCTCTGGGACCACAACCTGCCCGACCCGATCATGTCCTTCGATCTGGGCAACGCCGTGGGCGACGTGGCCTGGGCGCCGTACTCGTCTACGGTCTTCGCAGCCGTCACAAGCGACGGCAAAGTGCACGTGTTTGACCTTGCGGAGAACAAGAATGAGCCGCTCTGCGAGCAGAAGGTTGTCAAGCGTGCCAAGCTCACGCACGTGGCGTTCAACCTACAGGATCCGATCGTGCTCGTCGGCGACGACCGCGGCGGTGTCAACTCGCTCAAGCTCTCGCCCAACCTGCGCAAGATCACGACCGGCGAGGATGACGGCACGGTGCCCGACCTGCGCAACGTTAAGGCGCGCTTCAAGAAGGAGTTTGAAAAGATCGACAAGCTCCTGAGCTCCAACGACAACAAGGTTGAGCGATAAGGTGCTGTGAACTATTGAAGGCTAACAATCTGCTACCATTATGTACTTCTTAGAGGCTCGTTTAGGCCCATGTTGCTTAACTTATAGGGCTAACTCGGTCCTCAATGTCTATCTTAGAAGGTGTTTGCGTTCTCCCTCGCGAGGATGGCTTCACACAGCGCAGCCTCGCTCGTCTTGACCACCGCCAGGTGCTCCTGTGCCACGTCCAATGCAGACTTGCCGTTGTTGTTCTTGGCCTGGACGTTGAAGCCGAACTGGAGCAACCACTGGCACGCGCGATACTGGCCGTTCGCCGCGGCTTTGTGCAGCAGCGAGTCACCCTTGCGGTCGAGCGCATCGAGACTGATGCTCGCGTTCAGCAAGTAGTCGAGGATGTGCACGTGGCCTTCGCGCGCGGCCCAGTGCGCGGGCGTCCAGCCCATGTACCCAGGCGAGTCGGGACTCACGCTTCGGGTTGTGAGCGTCTCACACACGCGGCGAAAGCTGAAGAGGTCGCCGTCCTTCGCCAGCTCGATGAGCTCGTCGATCGTCTCAAGGTCGCTCGCCGAATGGTAATGGCGCACATTGTGGTGGTGGTGGACATGCTGTGGACCAGTCTTGTGAGAACCACTCTTGCTCGAGGAGAAATGATGGTGGTGGTGGTGGGGCTCGTCGCCCGCGAGCGAGATCTCGATGAGCTCGCTCTTGACCACGTGGCCGTCCTCATCCTCGCTCTCGTAGCTCTGCGTCTTCTCCTCTTCTTCCTCGAGGCCGCCGTCAAAGTCGTCGAGTTCCATCTCCTGCTGGTTGCGTTGCTTAGGCTCGGCTCTACAGCTGCTGTCGGTGCCTTCGAGTCGTGTGGGGGCCTCCTGTGTCGCTTTGCCTGCACTCCTAGGCGTCGGAGCATCGAGGTCCTTGGCGACAGCGGCCGAGGCTCTGGGTGTGATGTTGGCCATGAAGCTCAGCGCCTTCTGCAGAACCATCGTATTGCTGTGTGGCGGCGCTTGCAAACGGAACGAATAGCTGTGGCCTGTGGGCTAAAGGCAAACTGAAGAGCTCGAGTTCGAAGAGCCACGAGAAGAGTTAGCTGCGAGCCATTCTCAGGGCGGATCTTTTGCCAGCGAGTCTCCAAATTTATACCCACCGAGAAAGATTCGAGCCTATTCTTACAACAGCATTAATGATCTTAGCAACGCACTGGTAACCTCGGGACCTGGGCTGAGCCTGAGTGTATTGTGAGCCTAGCTCTGAGGTGCTTTTGACGTGCTGATGCTGGCATAGACACCGTAATCCTCTTGAACGATCTCCTTGAGACTCGCGTATGAGACGACCATGATGCCCTCACTAACATCATCTTCTTTGGTAGTACCGTTCGCATCACCCTCACCAATCTCTTCGCCGACAGCGAATTCGGCGCCCCGCAAGCATGCCGACCGGATGATGGCGCTATTGGCGTCCATCTTGAGCCGGTCGCGCAGGATCTTGCCCACGTACTTGCTGCTCGGACGCAAACTACAGAGCCCGAGCTGCTGAAGACAGAGCACAAATGCATCGACGTTCGTCACTTCCAGGCAACTGCCGAACCAGTGTACCTCCACGGGTAGCATCTGCTTGGGGTCCAGGAAGTCTACATTCAAAGCGAGCTCGGGCCACTCGTCCACATGCTTCCCAGTTGAGCCAGAGCCAAAGGCGCCACCGCTCAGCACACATCGCATGAGATCTCGTTCGCTCTCGTTCGCCAGCAATGCGATCGCCAGCGGCAGTGGCAGCTGTGAGCACCGAGAGAACGAGCTCCCAACTTTGCGGCTGGGCTTACCATCGACCGTTAGCCCTCGCTTGGGCTTTCGAGAGGTCGAAGTAGCCATACTGGATGGGTCAATGTGGGCCACACACCGGACCTTGGTGTTTATCAGGTGAGGCAGTGCGAAGAAGACCTCGCTCTCGCTAGTGTAGACAAAGCCCACGACGTCTGAGGTCACAAACACGCCACCGCGCGCGTCTTGTAGCGTAACGTGGGATATTACACCATGACAGTTGCTGGTCGATGAGGATGACGAGGAGGCAAAGATCTCATTGAACCGCCGGACGACCTCGCGACAGAGGAAGCCCACTCGCTCGCGTGGGTTGATCGGCACGCGCACGCGGTGCTCCCCGATCTGCACGAGCACACGAATGACGCTCGGCAGTGAGGCCAAGAGCGCATCGTCGAGTCCGTACTGGGCTTCACAATGCGAACCAACTTCATGGTGAGATGCTGCTAGCTGGTGCTCAGTCTCGCCCCCTTCTTCTTGGATATCGTTATCGTCGACTTCTTCAGTCTCTTCATCCTGGTCTTCGTTATGATCTTGGTCATCAATCTCTTCACAAACACTATCCACGTTATGGGACCGATCGTTCTCTTCATCCACCGGATCACGACTCGTATCCTGATCCACGTCTGGGTCTTTATCATTTACCAGTCGAGTCTGAGCCTGTCGGTCTTCTTGGGTAGCAGAGTGGTGATGATTCATCACTTCGATGGACTCTGTAGTCTCCATGGTCAGCGATCTGTTGGACGACGCCGCCGAGTCTGTGGCCATTGGGCTATTTTCAGTATCAGCTTCTGCATTGCGCACTTCGTGAGCCTTTGTCGTGCTCTCTATATTGATCGTTACCAGCTCAGCGGCCTTGTGTCTCGCTGCTGACGACGGAGAGAGAGCATCGAGCCCAAACATTTTCTTGCAGGCGGTGTATCCCGGTCCCACAAGCCGCGCCGCCGACTCTTTCGAGTGGGTCGCGAGCCCCACGACCTCCGATTCGAGCTGCTGCTGCGTACTCTTGACGAACTTCGTGAGGACGCTGGCGGCCGCGACCATCTTCCGATTGGCGTTCACGAGATCTTCCGGGACCCCAAAGCGCGAGCCACTGCCGTTGGAGCCCTTGCGCTTGGTCGAGATCGGCATCGCTTCATTGTCGAGGACAAGACTCATGAGGTGACCGCTCTTCAGAGCTCTTCGTTCAACCTTGGTATCGTGATGATCACCAACTTCTTCAGCATTACAGGTACTCAGAGTACTATTGGAACTTGTCACCAAAGGCTTGCTGATCTCTATCGAAACCCCTGGGGTACTGGGCTCTTCAGAGTGACGCTTTGACGTCACATGCCGTCGAAATACGCGCTGGATGGTCTGCACAGCCGTTAATTGTTCGCACTCCAGTCTTATTCGCCTGCGCTGGGCCTTTGTCAGCGTCTTCTCCTTTTCAATCGGCTCGGAAATGGAGATTTTGGTCTTCATTGTTGACGTTGAGTCACCCTTCGACGCTTCGGATGCTGCTGTACTCCGGTGGACAAAGCGCACGAGCTGCGAATTGAAGAGCGAGCGGAAGTCGAGCGAGCTCTGCAGCGCCAAGTGACCCAGCTGGTTGTCACCCACGATGCTTACCTGTCTGAACAGGTTCTTGAACCTCGCATTAGCTGATGACTGGTTCTCCAGCAGCGTGAATTCGATCGCTCGAATCTCCAACACCACGAGAAAGAGCGTCTGGGAGATAATAACAGCGCTCTGGAGTGGACCGTGAGCATCGGAGATCACCTTCCGGATGAACTGAAAGGCCGGGTGGTCGACTTGACACTGGATGCGGCTCACTGATGCGTGAAGACTCAGCTGTGGATGGCAATTTGCGCAGATCTGGATACCGTCCGAGTAGCTCGAGCGTACGCTGATAATCTCTGCGACAAAGAATGACTCAAGAGTACCTCGGCTCTTTTGGTCAAGAGCTGGACTCTTGATTGTGCATTCCAGGTGGGCAAGCTCGACAAAAACGCGGTCTGGCCATTGTGGTCGCCTCAACAGTGAGGCTATTGAGCCATCAGCATCGCTAGCATTGGCACTTTCAGAGTCAGCCCTTGTGCTGGAGACGTCCTTGGCCTTGGAATTCTTCTTGTGGACGCAACCACAGCCTTGAAGCGTGCACTCGAGCATCTGGAATGCGAGGGGCAGCACAGGTACGAAGATCGCGTCGCCGACAAACTCTTTCGCCTCGGTCGTGACGCTCAATTCCTTCATTTGCACCAAGAACTGGCGCCCCATAAGGCGTTTCCCACCACTGTTCGAGGCTGAAGACGCCCGCATGAGCTGCTGAATGTTGTGGAACAGGTGGCTGTCCATATTGAGCTCGAGCTCGTCCAAAACAAACACGAGGCGAAGCCGGGGCATCGCTTTCAACCCACGATCCATGGCTCCATGGTCAACACTGGGGCTCTGGCCATTCAGAGAAACTGGCGGCGGCCCACACAGATGGGTCTCAATACTCTCGAGCCGGATCTGCTGGAGACAGGTACCGCACTTGATAAACACCGATTGCTCCTTCTCATTGTGGGCGTGGTAGGCCTCGTTCACCACGAGCGCTAGGTCGCCTTGGATATTACAGACGATCTTTTGCAGATGCCACTTGATAAATACGCTCTCGCGCAGCAGCTTGAGCTGCATAACATCGCGATTTGGCTTGAGAAAGAGCACAAGCGTGTCCTGGAACACCACTTTCAGTTCATGGACTGTGACATGGAGCTCGCGAACATTGTCGTGGTGGACTATTAGGTTCACGGCGGCATGCTGAGCTGTCAGCAACACGTGCTGCTTGCCCAGTCGCTCCGACGTAAACCGGAGCTTCGCGTCTGCGGTGAAGCGGAACGTGACCTGGAGCGCGAAGCTGGCTTCACTTTCAGTCTCGTGGTCACTGATATCGCTCTTGCTATTGGTCTTTATCAAGTGACCTCGCTGGTGACCATGGAACATGGGCGGCAAGCTGGCCAGCCCTGCGCCAGCTGCCTGGGCCTCTCGCTCTTGCTGAGCAGCCGCACGTATCCAGCCACTGACGGTCACGTAGACCTCATAGATCTGCAGCAGCTGCGCGATCTCGTAATCGAAGGATAGTGTGTGCAGATTGACGTCGACGACCAGGGAGAGTATCTCCCAGGACTGGGCCTTCGACTGGCGGTGCCCAAAGAGCGTCATGCGCAGCGTGACCTCGTGGTCATGCACTAGCTGGAGCGGCGGCTGTGCTGCTGACGTATCGCCGTCACCACTGGCCGTGAGCAACACGCTACAGCTGAACGAGACAAACTTGAACCGCGTTTTGAGCAGTCCGTCGGGGGACCGGTCCACACAGCTCGTGAGGTCGCGCATGTCCTGCCATAACGCGTTCGTCGTGCGCGAGTGGAAGCCCGTAAGCTCTACACGCAGACGCGATGCACCGTTCACAAACACCTTAACGTACACATTGTCCACGAGCAGCTCGAGGCGCTCGCTTATGACCGTCGAGAACGTGTACCATGACGCGATCGAGCCGAGCGGGTCCGGCTCCATGATAGCGGCCTGAAGGCGCGCCTCGGCGGCCTTGAGGAACGCCTCGTCGCAGTCCGCAGAGCTCTTGATGTCGAGGAAGAGGTCGACGACACGCAGACTGAGCGGTTCCTGAATAAACTTGTCGGCCACGCTCCAGGATGGCACCTTGATGACGAGCTCGCTGCAATATGCGCGCGTGACGAGCAGCGGCTTGGGCAGCTGCAGCGCCGCCGCCACCTTGTGCAGCTTGAGCTCTTCACAACAGATACACAACAGACACATACGCGCATCAACTAAGAGCAGCGGATATGGTAATAGAACTCTGCTGGCGGTGGCATTGTACCAATCTTGTGGAGCGTGAGCGTGTTACGACTGAAGCTCTTGGCACCAAAGTCGCGCGGCAGCATGTCGTCTCTGAAGCCCTCGACCCAGTGCTTGAGCTGCTTCCTGAGCAGCTCCTTGAGCATGCTCGTCTGCTGCTGTGCGCCAAGCGCACCATTAACACCAGTGGACGCCATGACGCTCTCTCTGTCGTAGTGCGCATTAATGCGCTGTCATGCTGCTTGCTGGGCGGTTGCAAAACTGATCAAAGAGGCACGCAAAAACAGCCAATTAGAGTGCAAAAGAGCTATTTTTAGACACAGCCATTACGAGATGGCTACACGCAATCGGCGCGCCATTATGGGTGGTGGTACCATGATGGAGATAGGAACCACCGAGCGTCCACACGCGTCCATGTCCATGCGTGCTGAGTGGCTGCTATGTTCAATAAGGTGGGGTTGGCTTTTGACTCACTCTCCACGTCCACCAAAGAAAAATCCACTCTCTGCCGAATTTATAAGCAATTCAACCTTTGATTGGCCAAAATCACAACATTTGCACACTCAACGCCCCTCTCATTGGCCAAAATGAAAGCATTTCACACTCACCAGCTGCTTCCTCGAAGAGCTCCAGACGCTTGCCAGCTCAGCAATGCAGCATTAGCGACGTGGTTGATTCGCCAGTGCACGTGTCCACCCATACACTCCGAGAGCGAGAGAGGTCTCCATACGCACGTGGCCATGTATGCAGCACCGGAAGCCGTGCCGTCCCAGCTCGAGGCCGCGCGCGAGGCGTCAGACGAGCGTGTCGTGATGGCGCTCGTCGACGCGCTCTTCCTGTTCGTGGGCGTGTGGTACGGCGCCCGCGTGCTCAAGCCGCTGCCCAAGACGTACCTGTCCGAAATCGCCTTCCCATTCGACGTACGTGTATTGATGTGTATGCTGTCGCTATGCTAGTAGGATGTGTGCTCCAGCTGATGTGTGTGTGATGACGTGTGTTGTACAGTTCTGTGTCAAGCTCGTGGCGTGCACGACGCTCTTCATGACGCACGCGCTTCAGTGGCTCTACGACGAGTCAGAGCGCATGTGGGCGCCCGACAGCAGTGGTGTGAGTGCAAGCTCGCGCATTGGCGCGAACGAGCTCTTCACCGTGGCCGAGACGCTCGTCTGGGTACGTTGACTACCGCTTGTGTAGCTGCTCGTATACATCACTGTATACTTAAAATTGACTCTATGCTGTATCATGACGCAGGGTATGGCGTCCACGATCCTCTGGATGGAGTACAGACGAAGCATGACGCCGTCCACGTACCTGCGCATGTTTTGGCTCGTCAAGTGGATCGGCGCGGTCTTTGCGCTCGTCGTGTTCCAGTCCTTCGCGTCGCAACAGCGCGCTCAATCGAGCCTGGGGAACGCGGGCCTCACCGTCGCAGTCGTGCTCGGTATCTTCCGCTTCATCGCGACAACCGTACTCGCGCTCTTTTGCTGCGTGGCGCCGACGCCCATCACCGTCGACATGGTCTCGTTCCCGCAGGACATGCTCTCGCCCACAGCGCTGCTCTACTCGCAGAACGCGCAGCGGCGGTTCAGCAACCTCTCCAACTATGGCTCGTTCAAAGACTACGACTGGGTACGTGCTGTTCTTGATCGGCCTGCCTAGCTTGCGCATACCGAGAGCTAATATTTGTTGTGTGTTCTGTTGTGCAACGAATTAGCATCTCAAGGCGGCGCTACAGCCCACTAGCAAAGCTGGAGGCCCGGAGTCTAATGACAATGAGCTATATGTAGAGAAGTCCCGCACGTCCACACGCAGCAGCGTCGCGCCAGCGATCACCGTGGCGATCCCGTCGTCCACGACGTCCATATGGGGCAAGACCCACTTCGTCTCGTACAAGATCGTCGTGCAGACCGAGGACGACGCGTGGACCGTGCGCCGCCAGTTCGCCGACTTTGTCGCGCTCCACGAGGAGCTTCCCGATGAAATCCGCGAATATTGCTCACTGCCGGTCGACCAGGACGCCAGCTCAAGCGCGAGCCGCCGCAAATTTCTCTCCTGGAAAGCTCGGCCGCGCTCCATGAAGGCCAAGCTCGAGAGCTACTTGCGGCTCGTGCTGAGCCATCCAGCGCTCGAGCCCAACTCGTCCCAGGGGCTCTGCGATTTCCTGGAAATGGTGCGTAGTGCTTGCAGTTGACACTTTGCATCTAGGATATGCTGGGCTAACTCTGTGGACTTTCACTGCCTTGTAGGAATACGTGGAGGACGCATTGACGCGGTCGTACCACTCAGCTCCGAGGATCTAGAACCAAAAACAATATTTGCTGTGAAATAAAATGTCACAAGTGTTGATACACGTGTTTGAAGAGTACTTGAGTTCAACGATTTATTTAGAGAGGCGCACATCGACAGCAGTCTCATACATTCACCCACTTACACATTCGACAGGGTTGAGCAGGTCTCTTGGCTGGTTCAGGACCGACTCGAGATCGACGGATACGCAATCTCGCACGAGTTGACGGTCTTGGCGAATCGAAGCGAATTGAGCGTCTCGTCGCGATGCTGTGAGAGCGGTGAGAGGTTGCAGATCATAAGCGTCTTGCTGTCACCGCCCAGCGACGGACTCAGAAAATGCGTCAACTTGGAGTCTCGGAACGGAACGTGCGCAGACTGACACATTTTTTGAAATTGTCAGAAAAAGTTAGAAATTGGTTTCTCGGGTGGTATAAATGGAAACTGGTCGAAACTGGTAGTGAAAAGCAGCATACCTTCTTGGCGAGCGCGCAAATAACGTTGCCTAGTGACGAAAGGCTCTTGTTGATCGCCTGCGCTTCCTTGAGCAGCTCGCGATCGTTGCCGCTTCCGGACTTGTTCAGCCGCTCCGAGCCCTAGGTTCAGGTAATTCTCAATCAGTCCACTACACCATGGTAGCAATTTTTTTGTAGGGCGTCTATCGAGTAACTCACCGCGAGGTCCACCAAGTGGACAACGCCAAGGCGGCGGTCACCTGTCAGCGAGTTGACGCCGTTCATTCTGTAGGCAAAACACCATACAGACTCAAGTCAGCTTCATGGAAAATGCAGGACGAGCTAGCGATTGGTACGAATAGGAAGCTCGTACCGGAATGTTATCACACTGTGGCTTCTAGATGAGCGGTCGTTCATACTCGTCGCCTTGGTCGAGCGCTTCGCCATGGCCTTGCGCAGCAGCTGCCACGCGTCGAGCTCGTTGACCACCGTGTGGATGCACGAGTTCGCGATCGCCGGCTTGCCGTCGGCGTCCATGCGCAGGTCGACCTTGTCCAGCGACTACAGTACGCAACGATAAGGGCGTGAGTACTTAATGAAAATTAAGGATTCCTATATTGACTGCTTCACTCACCCCAGTCGGCGCCAAGAGGTCTCGCAACGTCTCGTTGTAGATCTCAATCATCTCGAGGCTGACGGTAAAGTCCCAGCCGCTCGACTTGAGGTCCGCGATCGTTGCGTAGATGTGCGCAATAGCACGACCGACAATTCCCATGTGCGATGACGGCTGCATCGTCTCATACCCGACGCTGCCTTCTCGACCCTGCATTGTGAACGTTTTTCCAGACCTGTAGCATACAGAATCACAGGTTATTAGCTCCAGGCAAGCAAATACATATATAGAAAATCTATACAAGAAGAGCAGACGGTACCCTGTCTGCCCGTAGGCAAAGATGCAGACTTTGTAGCCGTCGAGCGCCGACTGCACCAGCGCCGAGACCTCAAGAAAAACCTCCTCCTGACTGCACGTGTTGTCGAAGACTAGGTCGAAGTCGAAAGTGTACTTCTTCACGGCCTCGCGCCCACCGTTCTGCCCATAGCTCACATGCGACTTGGAGCTCGCGGCCAGCTCAATCTGTCTTCGTTCGCCAGCATAGTCGGGAAATGTAAAAATCTGGCCCAGAATGAAGCAACACGAGTGGGTTAGATATTACACTGCTTAATAGATACTCACAGCCAACCATTTTCATTGGCAAAGTCAAGTAAATATGGTCACCAGCGTACCTCTTCGGTTCCTGACGACTTCAGTTCGTGACGAAGCACGGGACGAACGCGACAGAATACTCGAATGTTGCCCTTCAACTCCATCACCTATGCCAAACAGTCACATCAACCGCATGTTAGCAACAAAAAGCCTCGACACCTTTGCACCAGAACCACGCACCTTGTTGTGCAGACTCCTTCGGACAATCTCTGCCTGGAAGAGTCGTTTCTCCATGTAGATCGACTTCTCGTGGAAGTGGTGTTCCACATCTCGCAGTTCATCGTCCTTGGTCTGCAGATCCTGCTCCAATTCACCAATACGCGCCACTTTGCTTTCCAGTTCCTGCTTCGTGGTCGACAATTCAGACTCGACGCGTGCAAAGAGCTTCTCGCGCTCGTTCATCGAGCCAATCTTGATTCGCATCTGCTGCAAGTCGCTCTCCAGGCGTGAAATGTACTCTTGCATCTCTTCAGCTGTCTTCCGCTGCACTTCGACAACGGATGCGAGCTTCTTCTCGCTCTCCGAGGTGACCCGCAGCGAGCTCTTGAGCGCCGCGTTTTCCTTGCGGAGCTTCTCGCACTCAGCTGCGAACCCCATGGCTTTCCTCTCATCATGTGACGCAGAACTTAGCAGATCCTTCTTTTCCTGGGTCCACTGAGCATGCAGTTTCCCCAGTTGCTCTTCGGCCTGTTGTAACCCTGTTGAAAGCGCATTGCGCTGTGCCTCGGAGGCCTCGTACAGGTGCTGGATATCGTCAAATTTGAGCTTTACGGTCGAGAGCTCGTCTTCCAAGATCTCCTTGTCGCTCGTGAGCTCTTCGCATTTGGAGCTGATCTGAGCGACCTGGTCCCAGAGTGCACTGGCCTCGCGGGTCTTAGTATCCACGATCTGACGGAGCTCTTCGACCTGTCGAGGAGCTATGGCGAGGCCATGGTTCTGCTGGTGGTGGTCGCAGTCGCCAGCCTGGCAGGCTGCAAACGAGAGCTTGATCGCGTTCATGGCTCTGACCGATTCATCACGCTCGTCGTTAAGGTTCTGAATGATGGAGTCACGCTCGCCCATCTGCTGCACAAGTGCCCCGACTTCGCGGCAGAGCGACTGAACCTGCTTCTCCTGGCTCGTCTCGCCTGGCATATTCACAATCTGAGCAAATATATGACGAATTATGATTTGAGTCCATTGTTGCAAACCTGAGATCTAAGAGCGTATGACAGCAAGTACGCACCTCGTTCTGGCTCATGGTGCGGATGATCTGCTCCTGCGTGCGCACTTTGGAGCGCAGCACATCGATCTCCGAGTTTCGGTCCGCGCGCTGAGTCTCGAGGCGCATCACGCGGCGAGCGAGCGCGACCGCAAAGCCATAAGTATCAATGTAGCGCTGTTATAAAAAAGAAATAACTGGTGAGCTCTAGGTTCAGTGATAATAGCCACTGCAGACAAGACAATACCTTCTTGTAGAGATACGCCCGATCCTTGTCAGACTTGGCTCGCAACGCGAGCTCTTCTTCCTCCAGATCACGACTGAGGAATTCAGTCGACATAGCGGGCGAGAACGGCTCGCTGCCCACGAACGAGCCGCTGAAGCTTGAGTTTTCCTTCCAGCTCTTGCTCTTGCTGTCCGAGCCATTGCTCTGTTTACTCTGCTTCTTTACACAAGAGACAAGCATTGTGAGCATGAGCATGAACAACACCAGGGGCACCGCCACTTTGCCACCAGAGAGTGATTCCTGCATTGCAAAAATAATACAAAATGGAGTCGTACCTTGTCAAAGTCTTCAGCTGCTGAGACTGCAGCTGGGTCCACTTCAATGGTCGAGCGTCGCGAGGAAACGTCGGCTGATCGATTATGACGCGGCGGTGAAAAGTCCATGGAGAACATGTTGGAGGCTTCGCTCTCGAACGACTGATTGCTCTCGTCCAGCGCTCTTGGCTTGGACGTGAGCTCTTGCTGCATTGCATGCACTGCCTTGGGTCGCTTGAGCGGCTGCTGCTGGACTGCGTGACCCTTGACGTTTGGGTGCATCGGGATGCGATTGTTGCCCTTCTCCTTGCGCCACATGTCGAGCTTGTCCTTCTGCGAGAGCGCCTTGTTGGCTTCATTGTTGTCTGTCGAGTGTGTGCCAAAGAGCGCGTCCTCCATGTCGCGGTCCGTCGTTCCCACAAAGCTATTGGGGTAGGCCCTGCTACTGTAGTCGTCGTGAATCGTCGACACGAGCGAACTGCTGTCCATGTGCACGTCGTCTTGGCTCTTGCCAAAGAGCTCGCTGTCGCTCATCGGCGGAAGATCGTCATTGAGTCCATCGAGGCTCCTACGCGTGCGCAGTCGCGCCGTGCCGACTGGTGCGCGCGCAACCGCAGGTGCTATGTGGGGGACATCAGGCGTCGCGATGCCAGCAAAGTGGCTCAGTATGTTGCCCTTACCGGCCTCGTAGAGCGAGCGGTCTGGCGTCGCCGACGGCCTCGAGCCCTTGCGCGTCGTGGCTTTCGGGAGCACCATGGGTGGATAGCGCTGCTATAAGCTCAAAGAGACGGTATGCAATCCCACACACACACCGCAATAGACTGTTCCTGTGCTGCAATTGGAGAGGAAATCCTTGCGCGTTGTCACGAGCAGCCGCGTTTGTCCGTCCGTCCGTCCCGCGAGCCAAGTGACCTCTTCCACCGAGATATTTATTGCGCGAATTGGGCGACTGTCTGGCCGCCAAACACCCGTTTACACCCATTAGCATCCTCTTACAGCCGTTAACACTCACAAAAAGCGCGGGAAATTTTTCGAGCGCATTTTTGCCAATCAAAGACGCCACATGGCGAGGGCGCAATGCTCTTATCAGGCGGCTTCGAGCATGAAGAGCCACATAACGCAACAGCACAACAATAGCACGTACTCATACACACACGCATATCTTTATTTCCATTCTACGAGAATCGTTGCGCACAGATCGCGTGCGCGCCGACCTCGTCATACTCTTGCTTGGAGATCCAGAGCTGCTGAAACGAGCCGAGCGACGCCAGGATCGAGCCACCGATGAACACGCTGAATTGGCGCTCGATCTTCATCACATTCGTGAAGCGCACCTTGAAAGTACTGGGTACCATGGCGGTTAGCTCGGCGTGCAGACGCTCGGTGAGTCCATTCGTGAGACTGCCTCCGCCGCACAGGATGATGTTGCTAAGCATGTCGCGTCGCAGGTCGGCATCGCAGAGATGCACGGCGTCGTACAGCATCTTGTGCAGCCCCTTGGCGACGGTCTTGGTCGCCGCGGCCGCATGCTGCTCGGTCTTGACGATCGTGGACGAGCCTTCCGCAAAATTCTTTGGGTGCAGCAGGAACTCGCCGACCTCATAGCACTCGTTCTCAAGCGTCACCACCTTGCCGTCGGGGAGCTCGTAGCGCTGCTGGAAGCCTGTCGTAAGCGCAGCATCGCTGCTCAGCGGTGTAGGTGACGTGACGCATACGGACTCGCGCATGTCCCGGAAGATCTCGGACTTCATAAATTTTAAATAGCTGCCTGGCATGAGCGGCGGGGTGACCATCTCCACGGGCAGCGCCAGCGTCTCGAGCTTGCCGTGCGCATTAAGTTTGCGCGTGAAGCAGCAGCGCGGTCGCACCTCGAGTGCCGGGTTCTTCTTCGTCACGAGGTGCTCGAGGTAATCGGAGAGCTGGTTGCAGCCGACGGCTGAGTACTGCGCGGGTCGCGCCAGGTGGAAGCCATCAAACACGGGCACGACGCGCGTGGCGCCGGCGCCAATCTCGGCGATGAGGGCGGACGAACGGCCGAACGCGAACGCGTCCAACACAGCGTCCTTCGCCATGTAGAACGCCGGCACGCGGAACTTTTCAAACATCATCTCCAGGTACTTCTCGGCGTCGCGGCTCGCCGCGTTGTGCAGCGCATCATTCGCAAAGCAAGACGCGGCCGATGTGATCACTGGGTGCTGCTCTGGGTCCACGTGCAGGTGCTCGAACGCGTGCTTCCAGACCTGCTCTAGCGCCTCCCAGTTAGCCACGGCGCATGCCTCGATCGGATGCAGCACGTCCACGTCGCGCGCGTGGTGCAGCTCGCCCAGTACGTACGGCTGCGGCTTACTGGCGTCGTCAACAGGCGGCGGCTTGCGCCCCACGAGCGTTGGCAGCACGAGTGTCGGCGTGTCTTCGCCCGCGAGCCCGAACTTGCTGCGGCTCGTGCCCACGTCGCCCACGACCGCCTCCACGTCGTCGCCGCAGTACATGGCTGAAAATGAGCACATGTCGATGGTGGCTTTGAATAAACCACATATAAAAAGCCACATTTCGATGCCTATTGTCGACTCTTTCATAGAAAAGACAAGACAAGTTGTCTAAAATGTTCCATTCCTGGCAACCCAGCATATTGATCACATTAAAGAGGTATTAATCCGAGAAGCTATTATGCAAGAGAGGCTCTGCATTGAAGGACGCTATGCGACCAGCACGAAACCACTGCAAACCGGCTCAAGCTGTTTCGTGCTGGTCACCCAGCCGCCCTCCCCTTCCTTCCTTCTCAGAGAGTCGCTTTTCTGGAAGAAACCCACACGAGGATCCCCCTCATTCGCCAATACGAGAACCAAGTGAAGATGGAGGAGACCAAGCTCGACTTTGCGTGGCTGCCGGCCGGCACCGAGGCGCTCGCGGACGGCGAGTACGACGCCATTGTGCTGGGCACGGGCCTCAAGGAATGCATTTTGAGCGGACTGCTGGCCGTGAGCGGCAAGAAGGTGCTCCACCTCGACCGCAACTCGTACTACGGCGGCGAGTGCGCATCGCTCAACCTGACCAACCTGTACGCCAAGTTCAAGCCTGGCCAGCCCGTGCGTGACGATCTGGGCGCGAACCGCGACTACAACATCGACCTCATCCCCAAATTCATCATGGCGTGCGGCAAGCTCGTCAAGATGCTGCTTCACACCAAGGTGACGCGCTACCTCGAGTTCAAGAACGTGGACGGGAGCTACGTCGTCAAGGGTGCCAAGACGTACAAGGTGCCGGCCACGGGCGAGGAGGCGCTGCGCTCGTCGCTCATGGGCATGTTTGAGAAGCGCAAGTTCCGCAAGCTCATCATGTACATCTACAACTACGAGGAGGACGACCCGAAGACCTTTGAAGGCATGGACCTCTTCAAGCAGCCCATGAGCGAGCTCTTTGAGAAGTTTGGCGTCGACGCCAACACGCAGAGCTTCATGGGCCACGCCATGGCGCTCATGCGTGACGAGTCATACATCAGCCGCCCCGCGATCGAGACTGTGCGCGCGATTAAGCTCTACGCGTACTCGCTCGAGCGCTACGGCAAGTCCCCGTACATCTACCCGATCTACGGCCTCGGCGGGCTCCCCGAGGGCTTCTCGCGCCTCTGCGCGATCAACGGTGGCACGTTCATGCTCAACCGCAGCGTGGACGAGATCCTCTTTGAGGACGGCAAGGCCTGGGGCATCCGCGCGGGCAACGAAGTGGCCAAGGGCAAGCTGATCATCGGCGACCCGTCGTACTTTCCCTCGGAGAAGCTCCGCAAGAACGGCAAGGCCGTGCGCTCGATCTTCATCCTGAACCACCCGGTGCCGAACACGAACGACGCCGAGTCGCTGCAGATCATCATCCCGGCGGCCCAGGCGCAGCGCCACAATGACATTTACGTGTGCGTCGTCTCGGCTGCGCACTGTGTCGCCGCCAAGGGCATGTACATTGCGATCGTGAGCACAGTCGTGGAGACCGCGGAGCCGCTCGCCGAGCTTGACCAGGGTGTGAACCTCCTCGGCCCGTATTTGGACCGCTTTGACTCGGTCTCGGACATGTACGAGCCCGTCGCGAATGGCAAGCAGGACAACTGCTTCATCAGCACGTCGTACGACCCGACGAGCCACTTTGAGACGACGTCGGAGGACGTGCTCGACCTCTACAAGCGGATCACGGGCGAGGAGCTCGACATGAACATCAACGCGGACTCGACCGACGTGGATCAGTAGGACGGACGGACGAACGGACGACCAGAGATGGAGCGAGGCGTGTGGGGGAGTTGTGACCTGAGACCAGGAGCGACGAATGGCCTGAAGAGCATGGGCCAAGCAAGTAAGTGATTGGACCACGAAGCGCTGGGCTAGCTCGAGATTTGTTTTTCTTGTATTTGAAGAAACCAGAAAAGAATGCCTTCAGTGTTTGTTTTATGGTGCTTGTTGAAGGACATTGGTGCAGCTTCGCACTTACTTCTAGCAGTACCATGTAGCCCATGACAGGAGCTCATTCAGGATGACAGGTTTGCTTTGCCATTCCGGCTCAGTGATCACTTTCCGACCCTTCCCACGGCATAATCGGCCGTTTGGCTCGCATGTGAGAGAGCCCACATGCTGCTTCTCGCATGCTGGCGGTTGGGATTCTGCTATTCTGAGACCGCGGGTCCTGGTTTCGCCTTCTTTCTAAATGCAGCAGGACAGAACAGCTCTCTCAGGCTCTATCTGCTCCTGAGCACGCGTCTGTGTTGGGCTTATCCGTCCATTCCCAACACCAGCGTGCTCAGCTGAGCGCCAAGAGCTCGATAGCTAAGCTCATTCCCCAACTTGCTTGGCCCATCCAAGCCTCCAGCAACCAACCAGCCAGCCAGTCTCGTTTCACCACCAACTCACCATGTCCCGCTCCAGCAGCCAGTCGAGTCAGAATGTCGACAACTTTCTGCGCGAGAAGCCGAGCACACGCCAGCACCAGCCCCCAGGCGGCGGCTCGTCCGTGGGCAACCTCATCTACGGCGGCGGCTGCGACGAGAGCCCGTTCGCCAACCACCCGCGCCGCTCGTCCATCGGCCGCGCCCCCAAGGAGGAAGCCCCCGAACAAGTGAACCCGTACTCCAAGGACTACCGTCGAGGCAGCAATGACTACGGCCAGCACCAGCAGCAGAGCTCGGGACCGTACCCAGGATATCAACAACAGCAGCACCCACCGCCGGCTCAGCACCAGCAGCATCAGTACCAGCAGCACCAGGCCCCAGTGCAACAGCAACAACAGTATCCAGGTTACCAACAGCAGCAACAACAGCAACAGCAGTATGGAGGTGGCGTTGCTGCGGGCAGCCGCCAGTCGTCCAACAGCTACGCCTCAGGTTCCAACCAAAACGCAGGTAACGTGCTCACGGAACGCCGCATCACGCGCATCCATGCGCCGCCAGGCGGAAAGAGCTCCATCACCTTCGGCTAGGTCATCAGGCTCTCCTTTAGTTTGGCTAGGCTTCTCTATCTATCAACACTTACACTCATAACTATCAACGATCAAAGCACTATTCTCCATCAACACTGGAACTCAACAGAGAAAACATCTCAAAGTGCAAATATATAAAGCGTTTGTGTGATTTATCTCTTTGTCCATGAAGGAGATCGACAGCACTGCTCAGGTACGGAGCGCTTAGCTGCTTAACCGCACAACTCTCTCTACAGGTGTTTCTATTCTTCGTCGGTCGCGTGCTCGCTCTCGTCTTCACTGGCGAGCAGCTCCTCCTCGGCCTCGTCGTGGACATTGGGCAGCGCGATGATCGCGAGGCCGTTCTTGACACCCTTCAGGCGCTCCCAGCGGCCCAAGCGGTGCTCCTGGCCGATACCCGCGAGCAGGAACCGCGCCTTGGCGTCGAACGCTAGCGCATTGACGTATCCAGCGACAGGGATGGTCGCCACAGGGAAGAGCTTGCGGGCTTTCAGGTCCGCCTTCCACAGCCGAATGTGGCCATCCGAGGACCCCGAGGCCACGAGGTCCGTGCGTGGCATGACCGTGACGCTGCTGATCCACTTCCCGGCACCGTGGGCGCGCTGGATGACGTGCACGGGCTTCTTGCGTCCGTTGAACCAGAGAGAGAGCGAGCCATCGTCGCCACCCGAGACATAGTACTCGTCGTTGATCATCTTGACGCAGTCTACGGAGCCCGAGTTGCCGTAGAACACGAGCTGGGTCTCCTCAGGGATCTTCCACATACGCACGCTGCGGTCGCGGCCACAGCTCACGACACGCTCCTTATATAAACTGTCGAGGCCGTGCACCTCGCCCTGGTGGCCGAAGAGCGTCTCGACGTACCCCATCTCGGTCAGGTTCCAGTGCTTGATCGACCGGTCGAGCGAGCCGGAGAAAAGGCTCTGCGAGCGCAGGCGGAACGCAAGCGATGAGATGGTGTCACGGTGGCCCTTGAAGCTCTCGAGTAGCTCATTCTTCTCGGCGTCCCACACGCGTACGAGCTTGTCGCAGCCGCCGCTCGCAAGGAACTTGCCGTCCGAGCTCAGCGCAAGCGCCAGGATGTTCTTCTCGTGGTCCGACTTGGCCGTGACGACGTCATCCGATGGCAGCGTCAGCTTGGTCTTGGTCTGCTCGGCGAGGTTCCAGCGCAGAATCGCGCCGTCCTTGGAGGCCGAGAACGCGGTCTGGCCGTCGTCCGTGAGGCACAGGCTCGTCACGGGCAGCCGGTGACCCTTGAGGAACTTGGTCGAGTCTTCATCGAACTCAAAGTCCTCGTACGTTTGCGCGACCTGCTTGAAGAGCTTGCCCATGGCCTCGAGGGCGTCCTGGTGCAGCCGCGCGCTCACCTTCTCCTCGACGCCGTCCTTGAACACGGCAGCATCGTCATCCGAGCCGCTGCCGCCTTCTTCATCGTCCGAGCCACCGGCTCCTTCCTGGGCAGTGATCTTGCTCAGGTACTCCTTTGCGAGCCGGATGCGCTTCTCCTGTGCGGTCTCCTGGATCTCCTCGTCGCTCTCATCGTCGTCGTCGTCGCCGTTGGCATTTTCATCCTCGCTCTCGGACGCGATCACGTCTTCGCCGCCGCCTGCCGCCGACCAGTCGAAGGCGTCATCCGCAAGCGGCTTCTTCTTCTTGTTGGCCGTTTGGTGGGACGCATCCCGCGTGCCGCGCTTCACTGCCACTCTGCGCTTCATGCCGACCTTCTCTATCTATTGAGCTCCTCGTGGCACGACGCTTGGGTGGGCAAGCAAAGTTTATTGATTGGCCAGGGCTGCAATTGCAACACTGCTGCCACAATCTCACCACACCAGTTGACACACTATTTGGTGATAAACACATGCTGTATTCGTCACCATCTACTTTCTGACGTATAGAGAGCGTTTGATAAAGTACGAAATAAACCACTCAGATTGATGAGCTCCTCGATTAATCACCTCTATAAATATTTTGACTTACATATTAGAATATACATTTCGTTAAAGTATTAAAATGTATACAATAAAATTTCTTACGAAACAATCTCTATTATTCAAGGAATAGTGCATCAAGGTCGCGAAGACAAGCAAATCTCTTCTTCACCAAGAAGCAGGAAGGCCACATCCGTCGCTACGTGACTCGCCCCCTCGTCACCGTTACCCCACAGCATAGCTCACAGCATTCGCCACAGGAGAAGCCAAGCATGGCGCACGTCACAGGCAGTCCACGCCACGGCGACGCGAGCGAAGTGCTCGTCTCGGGCGAAGTGAACCGCATGATCCAAGTCGAGGTCGGCGGCGTCTACGAGCGGCTCGAGAAGTGCGTTGCGTGCCATTCATACTGTGGCTCATATATGGCCTGTCTAATCGCACGACTAACGCACATGTGCATGTGTGTACGTATGCGTGTAGACTACGCCAGCAGGCCAAGTTCCCGTCCTTTGACACGGTGAGCATCCCCATGGTGCTCGTGCTGGGCAACCACTCGTCGGGCAAGTCGACGTTCATCAACTACATGCTCGGCCAGGAAGTGCAAAAGACTGGTACCACCACTCTCTCTATGATCTATACAGCATCTCTATATCGACTGTGTGTGTATTCACTCCCTTGCTGTTGTTACGCTTGCTCTATAGGTCGCGCGCCAACGGACTCCACGTTTACGGTGCTCGTCGGTGGCAGTCGCGAAGAGCGCTTGGACGGCTCTGCGCTCACGCGTCACGCCAAGTACGGCTTTGGCGACGTGCAGCGACGCTTTGGGCGCGACCTCGTGTCGCAGATCGAGCTCAAGGTCGTGGAGAACAGTCCGCTGCTGAACGACGGTGGGCTCATGCTCGTAGACTCGCCAGGGATGATCGACCCGCCGGGCGCGTCCACAGACAGGACGGACAACGACCGCGGATATGACTTCAAGCGCGTGGTTCAGTGGTTCGCGGAGCGTGCAGACGTGATTCTCGTGATGTTTGATCCGGACAAACCCGGCACGACCTTTGAGACGCTCGACGTGCTCACGTCGTCGCTGCACGGGCTCTCGAGCAAACTGCTGCTGATCCTGAACAAAGTGGACGACTTCAGGACGGTGCACGACTTTGCACGCGCCTACGGCGCCTTGTGCTGGAACCTGAGCAAGGTGATTCCGAGGAAAGACCTGCCGTTCATCTACACCATGTACGTGCCCCAGGAGCAGCGCGAGAACCAGTCGTTGCCCTCGCCATCGTCTTCAAAGAAGAAAGCCAAGACTCTCAAGTCAAGTTCAAATGGCAAGGCCGCGGTAACCAATGGAGAAATGGCAAATGACCAAGCGCAAGAGCCTGAAGTCAAGAAGCCCGCTGTGCAGCATATGCTTGAAGACGAATTTGACGGCATCCGAGGCGAAGTGATCCGCGAGGTCGAGCGCGCGCCAGACCGTGCGACAGACAACATCCTGAACCTGCTCAAGTCGACGGCGTCCCGCTTAAAGATGCACACGACGCTGCTCGAGGCGTGCAAGACCGAGTACTTTGACCTAGAGACATTCTGGAAGCGCGTGCAGATTGCCGGCGTGGTCTTTGGTGTCGGCGCGGTCTCGCTCTACGTCGTGCGGACCGCCGGTAGTGCGCCAGTCAAAGTGGTCACTGCTGACGAACTCGCCTCTGGAGTTTCATCTTCAACACCAGTCGTCACCTCAGCGCCAGTGAGCTCTGGCAACCTGGTGGCCAGCGACAAGAACGCCTGGAAGGAAAACTGGGCCACGCAGGTCGCAGACTCCCAGTCACGATTTAACTACAAGACGCTCTTCAAGATCATGCTCTCGTCGTGCGCGTCCAACTTTGCGATCTGGAAGGCGTCGATCGCCAATCTAAAGCACAAGCGCGAGAACGTGCTCGAGTGGCTCCCGCTCACGTTCGAGCGCGTCTATGCGCAGTATCTGTGCAAGTCGGACCGCATCCACGACGAAACCACGACGCGGTGGAAGTCCGTGCAACCGGGTCTTGAGCTCGCGCTGCTGTCCACGAAACTCGACGAGTTCCCGGCGTTTGAAGCCAAGGACAAGACGTTCCTCGACGACGTGCTAGGCCTCCACATCCCCCGCCTGGACCGGTGTGTTCGCGACCGCACGGGCGACGACCACGCATACCTGCGCTTCAAGCACCTAGAGAAGCCGTCGCGCAGCAAAACCGAGCCAGTGATCGCGAGCGAGAAGAGTTGATTGAGCCTTGACAACAAGGCCATAGGCCGTTGGACTTGTGCTGTTTGAAGACCTCCAAGAAGTGAAGACCGTGGGCGTGTTGTGAGTATGAAACCATTCAGGTAAGGTTGAAAACAGTTATCAAGAACACGCGTTTGATGCCGTTCGTTACTCGTGATGCTCGCGCATGTTGTTTCTCTCTTGAGGTTAATTGTGAGCTGTTGTAGGACTGACGTGTGGTTAGTGGATGAGCTTGGTGAGCAGGGATCCTGCCATTCTGGTAGCATGCGATCCTGGGCAATCAAAATCTGATGCGACCATCACTCCAGAACTCGAGAAGCTGCAGTTGAACGTCGGTCGCGCAAGCCTCGAGTCGAAGCCAGTTGGCCGAATTCAGCAAGCAAGCAGAGCGCGCCAAGTACCAGTACACAATCCAGAAGATGACATGATGGTGGCTCCGGGGCGGCGCAAGCACGTGCTCGTGCAGCGAGACATCTCCCAGCCCATGGACGGTAAGTCGATGTACAACGCATGGGATCTGCTCGCCCGACATTGTTGTGTGTTGTGATGACGCTCGTGTGTGTTTGATGACCGCTGCATCTGCTCAGCGATGAAGCACTTCAACGAGAAAGCCACAAAAGACCAGATCCCTTAGTGCTCCTCCCGGCGTACCCCAGGTTATGGCCCTGTTCACGCGCGTCCCGTCGGGCATGTACGTGAACCACAAACAGCAGCTATCGGCTCCGTCTGATACAGGACAATTGACGTTAAACTACTTCTCTTGCTTTGCTGGTTGCAGGTGAGTGTTGAGGCAGAAGTGGACGCGCACGTGGGGATGTTGGACCCGGGCCTCAAGTCGTTCTGGCCCGCGTGGAACCGCATATCGCATATCGTGACCAAGCAGGCAGTCACATACACGAACCCCGTATACTTATGTCCCACACCCGACAATGTGATGGTGAACATTGACATCTCGATCAGCTTCCAGATTGGCCCCACGGAGCAAGATGCGTTCACTTTTGTGTACTCGCTGGGTGCGCATCACTTTGACGAGCTGCTCTACAGTTTGACGGAAGAAGCGATCCGTGGCCTCGTTCACTCGATGCGCCACGACCAGGTCCACGACTTGCGTGAAGGGTTCGCCCTGGGCATGAAGAAGGATCTTAATACCAAGCTCGTGCGATTCGGCGTCTTTATCCAGAACGTCAAGGTCACCAATGTGGATCTGCCAAGGCGCTCTCGGCGACTCTGGAGAAGACGGCGGGTTCAAGACCCGCATGGGCAATCAGGAGAAGAACAACGAAAACCGCTTGCGCATTTTGGTGAATGAAGAGGCGCTGCGACTCACGGTCTTGCAAAAAGAAAATGAGCGTGCGATTCAAGACCTGAGCGCCGAGAAGACCCGCGCAAACAAGATCAAAGAGGTCGAAGGGCTCAAGAAAGACGCTGTGGTTGTCGCGACGGCAGAGTCCGTGAAACGCAAGGTGGGACCAGCGATGGCGTTAAACAACCTACAGAGAGAGTATTTACAGTACATGAGCGTCGCAAGGGTGAAGGGCGATGCTATCGTCAAGGCTGGAGAGAAAGAGGCTGCGAAGATCCTCGCGATCGCTGATGCAGAGGAAAAGTCGGCGGCTTCTCTGGAGGAGAAGTGTGAGTTCGACTATTAGACCAAGAGACTGGAGATTGAGGCCCAGTTGGCGGCGGCGGTGCCATTGGTGATTTGGCAAGACCGGAGAAGGGTTCATTGAGCGAGCGACTGCTTCATGATTCGGTAATGCTGTGGTCAGGTTTTCATTTCCGCGAAAACAAAACTATGACTGACGAACACGGAGAAGATTGGGAGTACTCTAGAAAATGAAAGCAACCTACTTTGCTTCAATCTGAAGGCTTTGACGAATATGGTAACATGTCGCCCACGAACTTTTGCAGGATCTGGTTCATCAACGGTGTACGCGGGTGACATGGTGCAGCCCCGAACTGTTGTTAGCAGTTCGTTAATTGATGTAACTTAATATACCTTAACTTTGAAACTCAACTCATCGACGGCGTGACCAGGAGCACGTGCATACGGAAGAGAGACATCGAGACGCACTTTCGTGCTGTTGTTTAGCTGATGGGCTCCCTTCTGGTGATCACAGAGTGAGCGAGAGAGAAGGCTTCGCGAAACATGTTTGACTGAAAATTGACGTTTGACTGTGTGGAACTTCAGACATCTCAGCTTCTCTGCCAACACAGCATCGAAGGCAACTAACTGGAAGAACCAATGCCTGTAAGTGTTTTTGTGTGTAAGTGTGTGCTCGTGTGTATTTATGTGCTGTGAAAACCAATCATCAGTACACACTCTCACTTTCCTTCTTTCTCGCTTATCAGTAGCAACACTGCCTATACATAGTACTCTGCGGGACGGAACAACTTGTGGACTCGGTGGTTCCCTCTCTCCAATCGAGAATGTGGCATGACTACTCGGACTGGAGGTGAAGAAAACGTCGGTCTTCTAAGTGGTGGCAGGGAAGACCATCATGAAATCGCAGAAGTCGACAAACAGATAGTACGTCCAGAAGTAGAAGAATGTGACCAGGAAATCGAGATCAGCAGCGCTGGCAGCGATTTGTGCAGCACGGTGAGCAGGAAGAGCGTGCCCCTGAGACCCTACAGACATCCACAAAAAGCACAAGATCATCAGTCAAAGGGTGACATCGAAACATGAAAAAAATGATGAAATCTGTACTATCAAGATGCGAATAAAGGTCGCAGCGAACGTCGAGAAGTCGTAGATGGTAACACGGCCGACGAGCACACTGCAGAAGATGATATCGCCCAGGCCAAGCTTAATGGTCTTGTCTGAAAACCCACACACGTGCGACAAGATCACAGGTTGCCAGCACATCCACCTAAAATTGTCAAACGATCTAAATAAAAATGCCGACAACGAACCTTCTTCTTCATCGTCCACCAGACTACGGACAGCCTTCGCGTCCTGGTGGGCCTGGACAGTGCACGGTGTGTCCATGGACCACGAGCACACGCGGTGCTTTTGAAAAATCAACAGCCACAGGCGGTCCTGCGTCGAGAAGAACTTGTCTCCGACCTGCGGTGCCTTCCACACATCCTCTGGGCTAAACATTCGGTAGAATTGCTCAGCAGCTCGATCAGCGCCTTCAAAGTCTTGCAATTGTGGGTTGTGAAATCTGACTCGAGTACGTTATGTAGACGGGTAAAGTTGCCAGGAACAGACGAAGCCGCTGGAGCTGCCGGTAACGGGCGAAGTGGGTGGGCTCAAGTGGTGTCGCTGGGGTTGCCACGAGGATGAGACGAGTCAGACGACAAGCTTTGTTGTTGATCTGTTCTGGCGACTGGAAGGTTGTTGGTGGCAGCGCTACTCTGGCTGGTGGTGCTGTGGTTATTGCTGTTGTTGGTTCTCGCAGGCGCAACAGCAGCTTGACGAGGCTGGTTCGTCACGCCGTCGCGCACATTCGCCTCCTAGATGAGACTTGGGGGTGGTGCCTGCTTCTCTTGGACCAGGCCAACGAGATACTTCAATGGCCCCCATGACGTCAGTACAGTGCAGATATCGTAGACTACAAACATGCAGCAGAAGACAATGGTCATCCACTATTTTTTTTGACAGTAATAAGAGGGACTCAGTTAGTACACCATCACGTTCTCACTCAAATCTCGACAAGCAGCAGTACTTACCTCTGGCCACATGGAGAACCCCCCACGCAAGAATGACGCTCACAAGTACGAGGTAGCCGTTCTGGACGAACTTGGGCGTGCCCTTTTGGTAGAAGATCGAGATGATACCCTCGAAGCAATAGTTGGCCATGACGAAGAGGAACGTGGGCCAGTAGATCATCCAGCCGAGTTGGTCGTTCACGATCGAGTCGACGAGCTGGCCGCCCACGAAAGTCAGGATCGCCGTCGACGCGAACATTATGTATCCGCCAAGGAACTAATTTAAGAATCAAAATCCGAGTTCAAATAAAAAAAAAAATAGTTAGGAAACTCCGGTGTTGAGAAGAGCCTGTGTACGTTTTCTCCTAGCCGCCAAAGAATTAATTAACTACCTTCAAGCAGTTGTACTTGTAGAGCAGCGCCATGGCGATCTGCTCGGCACCGCCGCTATTCGAATCGGACGAGCCATAGACCAAGTACATCCTGAACACACTCAGAAAGTTCAACCACAATAATCTCTAGCAAAAACAATAAATAAATAATACACGCGCACTGCGTGGACGCCTCGATGCTCGAGTTGCGGTAGTTGACGACGACGACGCTGGCGAGGACTATGGTCACGCTCACGGGGAAGGCGATCGCTCAAAATCAGTTGATACCGTGCATGAGGTCGCTCGTGATCTCCTCGTTCTCCTGCTGCAGATGGCTGATGCCTCTCGGGGGCGAGTCATCGCCACCACTGGGCGTCGTGAGCTTGTCGTAGTCAGTGATCTCCAGTGTCGGCAGCGGCATGGGGATCGCGACGTGGCCGTCGTCGATGGTGTGCATGTTCTTCGGCATCTTGCGTCTGCTGGGTTACAGTATGAGGTGTTGGCGGGCAGATTCGCGCTACATGCTGAGCATTTATTGAAGATTACGACTGAACATGGAGCATAAACTTATACTTCGAAATGGTTTCGTGTACTCGCCACTTCAGTAGCAAGACAATAATACCAGTAGTACTGCAAACAACATCATGAAGAAGCTCTTTGGTGACCAGCGGCAAGATTGGAGAGGCTCATTGAGCGAGCGACTGCATCATGATTCAGTAATGCTATGGGTCATGTTTCTCTTTTCGCGGAACCAAGACAATGCTGGAGAAATACGGAGGACTTGGGAGTACTCAAGAAATGAAAGCAACCTACTCTGGTTCATCCGGAGATTAGCATGGCATTGAATGGCATTGAAAGCGTCAGGTTAATCTGGTGAACATTGGATTCTCTTGTGTTATAAAGTAAATACTGATCAGTGTGAACAAGTTCCTAGCTTTCGGAGCTCTTCTACTGATCAAACTTGAAGCCAACTAGCTCGTAGCGACTTTCTTGTGCACGTGTGGGCGATCGCCATGAAGGTCATCGAATCTTTCGCCTGCGATTGTCTGAAAATGTGGATGCGAGCTCAGTGGGGCGGCTCGAGGGCGAGCACAGCTTGTGTGGGTTGTTGCACTTCTTGTATGGGCATGTTGATGCTTCTTTTTTTGTGGCATTGGATCAATCGTCGCGACCACTATGCGGCACTCGATTTGCCGTTCGCATCGACATTGACGAGGATGCTCTGCTGGCGGTTGGCCACGAGCATCTCCGAGAGCAGACTGTTGGACGTGTCGCCCGAGATCACGATCTTCTCATTGCGACTGAGCGCCGCGAGCTTCTCGAGACTCTGCATCTTGAGCTCGTGGGCGCGCACCTTGTCGAGCTTCTTGGCAGCAATGCCCTCGGCGCGTGCGACGATCTCAGCAGCCTTCGCCTCAGCCTCGGCCTGGATCTCGTCAATCGTGGCCTGGAGCTGGACCTGAAGCGCGTGCTTCTCAGCGTCAAGCACAGCGATGTCAGCATCGCTGTGAGCTGCAATCTCGTTCTCAATGCTCTCAGTATCGGCACGGATCTCCGAGATCTTGAGATCAGCAGCGACCTTGATGTTGTTGACTTTGACACGCATCTCCTGGGCGATCTGCTCCTGGACGAGCTTGGTATCGGCTGTGATCAGGTCGATCTCCTTCTGGATCTCGGCGCACTTGGCCTTGCCCGTGGACTCCTCCTCGAGAAGCATCATGCGGCGCTTGAGTTTGGTCGTGTCAATCTCTTCCTTGTACTGCAGCAGCTGCATGTCGCTCATCTGCTTCATGTTCTGCTCCTTGATGGCGCTCAGGTGAGTCGTGCGGCTCTGCATTTGGTCCTGGAAGGCGTCTGGCAGAGTCACATTTGTGATCGCAACACTCGTAATTTCAACACCGTAGTTGTTGAACTGGGCGTTGAGGTTGCGCTTGATGTCCTCGGTCACGCAGTAAATGATCTTGGCCTGTGGAGCGTCGCTGATAGCGCCAATTCCCTTGCCGTCACCACTATCTGACTTGGGCGTGCTGAGCTCATCAATGTACGGCTGTTGCATCTGCTGCGTGGTGCGGAAGTTCAACGCGCCCGTGTGGAAGCGCTCCTTCATTGTGCCATCGCGCAGCTGGTACACCTCCGTGTGCTGCACGCTACGAGCCAATGCGCGCACAGCCTCGTCCTGGGCAGCACGAAGTTGCACCTCGAGTCCATTCGGTCCAAGCTCGTAGACGAAGCGGCGCACGAGGCCCGGGTCTTCGCCCTTGGTCTCGTCGCCCATGATGCGCAGCACGAGGCACATATCAATGCCGACCGTGACATCGTCCGCGGTCTTGCAGCCCTTGACGGGCGTGTCAAAGACAATGTACTGCTTGGTAACGAGGTGCGCGACCTTGGTGAAGAGCGATGCCGTGTGGAAGCCCGCAGGCCACACGGCCGTGCGCTTGCCGTTGGGGCCGCGGAAGTCCATGTCCTTGCCCTGGTTCTGCACGAGCGCATACATGCCCTCAGGCACGCGGATGTAGGGCTTGACGGGCGACCGGCCCGGGTTGATGATCACGACCGTGTTGCCGTGGTAGCACGCACCGAAGATTCGGTTGGCCGAGTCGACGCGGTAGGCCGAGCGGTAGAGCAGCCGCGTCTGGTGCTGCGGGCCGCCGGGGGCGTTCTCGCCGGTCAGAAGCGTGCTGTTGTTGCCGCCCATGGTCTGTTGGTCTGCTGGTGTCTGCTGGCTGGTGCGTGTGTGCGTGTGGTGGCGAGCAGATTGGGTTGTGAGCGTTGGCTTTGGCGAGTGACGCTTGAACGAGGAGTGCAGACAGACATGAGGAGGTCCAGAGAATGTAAATTACATTTTGTATCCACAATAATGAGCAGATGTTTTCAAAAAAGCAGGTTTTTACCACACGCGAGAGTGATGGTCTATACCTACTCCAAATCTTTTCTTGATCAACATGCGGAGATATCTAGGGCTCCTGGATATCCTAGATAGCGTTTGATGGCCACCCCACACAAGCCCCCTGGACCAGGGACTTGTGTGGGTGGCCATTAAACGCTGTCAAGAATCCCACGGCCCTCAAGAAGTAGCTTTTGGATGACCACACAAAGCAAGACTTCGAACAACACCCATTTTGCGCAGCGCCTTTTTAAGCTACACAAGGCCTCCCACTCGAATGGACTGAACTAGGTGCTGTACCGCACAACTGTACATGACCCGAATCAAAACTTTGTGGGTTTATTGCTCAGATCGACAACAACGTGTGTATCCACAACGTGTTGAATACATGTACCCACCACGTGTTGGACAGCTCGGGACATTGCGCATTACAGCCTGTACAACTGGGTACATCTAGAGAAATCGTCACAGTTTTGAATCCAAAAAGCTGATCAACTGAAAAAAAGATTTCTTTTCTACTGATGGCGAATCTTGCCGTGTTTCGGTTACTTTATTTTTGGCTACCTTTCTCAAATATTAGTCTAAACTGTTTAGGCCACCAAGTCTCCAACTTAAGCAACCCTCTGTTGTTAATACAACATACAAAACATGTTTCTTCAAAAGCCTTTTTTGCACCTAAAAAATATATCGAACAAGTCCAAAATGGTCTTTTTTTTCCTCGTCATGTCGCTTTGTAATTTTGTTTGAATAAATTCCCATTGTGGGTATAATGTGCAGAATAGATTACACGGCAAGGGCCACGACGAAGAGCTCATCACAACAACCAACTCGTGCTCATTCCCCAACTTCCAGCGCAGCGCACAAGTCACCTCTACAAGACACATCCCCATGGCGCAGCAGCTCCGCAACAACGGCGCACCAGTGATGCAGCAACAGCCCTCGCGCCGCAGCGCGGCGATGGCCAGTCGCTTTGCCGACCGCACGAACCACCTCGTACAGCTCGACATCTCCAAGCCATCACGAGGTACGTCCGCCATGCGCTCTCTACTGCATTTTGTGCTGTCCATGTGTCTCACTCTGTCTGCTGCAATGCTGTTGGAACTATACAGCGATGAAGCACTTTAACGCAAAGGTGGAGGGCGGCCGCATCCCGCTCGTGCTCGTGCCCAAGCACGCGTCGCTCTTCAGCCTCTGCGTGCAGATCCCGTCCGGCATGTACGTCCTTTATGCAGCCATTGCTCCTCAGCATGACGCTCCCACTCACTCGTGTACTGATATATATGATTTTGTAGGTGGGTGCTCAAGCAGAAGTGGAACGCGCACACGGGCATGATGGACCCGGGGCTCAAGGTCTTCTGGCCCGCGTGGAACCGCATCTCGCACATCGTGACCAAGCAAGCTGTATCGTTCGAGAACCCCGTGCGCTTTTGCCCAACACTGGACAATGTGATGGTGGACATTGACATCTCGATCAGCTTCCAGATCGGGCCGACTGAAGAGGACGCCGTAAAGTTCGTCTACTGCCTGGGTGCGCACCGCTTTGATGAGTTGCTCTACAGCTTGACGGAAGAAGCGATCCGAGGTCTCGTACACTCGGTGCGTCACGATCAAGTCCACGACCTGCGCGAGGAGTTCGCCCTGGGCATGAAGAAGGATCTTAATACCAAGCTCGTGCGCTTTGGCGTGTTCATCCACAACGTCAAGGTGACCAACGTGGATCTGCCCAAGGCGCTCTCTGCTACTCTTGAAGAGACTACTGCATTCAAGACCCGCATGGAGGAGCAGGAGAAGAACCACGAGAACCGCATTCGGATTCTTCTGAACGAAGAGACCCAGAAGCTCACGGCCCTCGAGAAGAACAACGAGCGCGCCATCCAGGACCTGAATGCTGAGAAGACCCGCGCGAGCATTCACCGCGATGAGATGCGCACGAACGCGGAAGCGAAGGCCCAGGTCGCTATTGCGCAGCAGGTCTCGAAGAACGAGAACAAGATCAAGGAGGTCGACGGTCTGAAGGTGGACGCTGTGGCTGTTGCGACTGCCGAGACTGTGAAGCGCAAAGTGCTGCCGACCGTCGAGTTGAGCAACCTGCAGCAGCAGTTTGAGCAGTACGTGAACGTGGCCAAGATCAAACACAATGCGATTCTCAAGGCCGCCGAGAAGGAAGCCGCGAAGATCCTCGCCAACGCCGATGCTGAGGCCAACTCGTCCGCGTTCCTCGTCGAGAAGCGCAACTTTGACTACCAGCAGAAGAAGATCGCGATGGAGACCAAGCTCGCCGAGACGGTACCACTCGTGATCAGTGGCAAGAACGGCGACGAGCTCATCCGCCAGACGCTTCTGCAGACTCTCGACGCAAAGCGATAGGACACTGCGCGAGTCTCCAGCGACCACTATCCATCCATTTATTCCACACACACACGCAGAGTTCAGGTTCGTTATCGAGCAGATCTACACAGCTCTCCAGTTCATTATCGAGCAACATCAGCGAGCAGTTGATGGTCGGGTCGAGCAACACCAACATGACTTGGTGAGAGACTGTTATATTCCTCTGAGCAGGAGTGCAGGCCGCCACCTTAAAAACAACAACACCAGAGCGAGAGCCATCAAACAGAAAGAATGAATTTCTATTGAACAGATCTCTACATTCTTTATCATGATCGAGCAGTTCGCACACACTAAACCAGTGATGGCCGACACCCGTTTTTTCATATATATATTTTTAATAAAAGCGTTTTTATGTTTTTTTCGTTTTAACGCGTTTAAACATCAGTTTAAACGACGGATAAAAACATAAAACATGAGAAAAATTACAGCTCGCACTCGAATTGTAGCTCGTTTCGAAGTTGCCTTTGATTTAGAAGAACCAGGCACCCGCAACGTGCGCTGGGCGTTCGGACGTCGCCACCAGGAGGACAGGACCGCAACGAGACGCGCAGTTGTCAAGGAGGAAAGATGCGCGTCCAGCGATTCCTGACTTCAACGACAGCAACTTTTCACAAGAACGTGGTCTCAAGTGGCTTGCGTGGGCACAAAGCGACTTTAAAGTTTCTCTTCGACTTTAACTAACATGAGTTCATTTGGTTTGAAAACTAGCGTGTGTATTAACTGTTCAGCTAGCTTCAGCCAATGCTTGATGGCGTCGTCACGCATCACCATGCAGGAGCCCACGAGCTCTTGAGGGTGAGAAGCTGCTTTATGGCAACCGAACAAAGCAAATACCTATTACAGTGTGGACTCAAACAGTGGCCTATAACATGTTTAGAAAGTGTGGATATTTGGAAAGAAAAGTTATCGTATGTAGTAACAAAATAATATATAAAGCTGAAAAAACGGGAGTAAAAACGACTGAACCGTTTAAACAATAAAAAAAACGTTTTTATATTTCTATTGCCATCACTGATTAAACTGCGAATTCTCTTGACTTGAGCTGGTGAGATACTTTCGATAGCGAGACTGCTGGTGTTCTCCCATGTGGTGGAGCTAGAGCTGAAGCAAAGTGATCTTCGAGATCCGATTATGTCAGGCCCAATTGGGCTGTTCCATCCAGAGAGGGGCAGCAGATTGCCCACTGTCCCCGCGCGAGCATCCACCGCGACGAGATGCGCACAAACGCGGAAGCGAAAGCCCAGGTCGCTATTGTCCAGCAAGTTCCCAAAAACGAGAACAAGATCAAAGAGGTCGAGAGGGCTCAAGGTTTACTCCGTGGCGGTGGCCACTGCAGAGACTGTAAAGCGTAAAATTCTGCCCACGGTGGAGCTGAGCAACCTGAATCAGTAGTTTGAGCAGTACGTGAACGTGGCTGTGATCAAACACGACGCGATTGCCAAAGCCGCCGAGAAAGAGGCCGCGGCGATCCTGGTGAATGCTGAGGCTGAAGCAAAGTCTTTGGCGTTCATGGTTGAGCAACGAGATTTCGACTACCAGCAGAAGAAGATCAAGATGGAGACCAAGATCGCAGGAACGGTGCCGCTCGTGATCAGCGGCAAGAATCGTGACGAGCTCATCCACCAGACGCTCCTGCAAACGTGAGCGTTCGACTCAAAGTCGTGAGAGTGCATCTCTCTCCAGAATATTTCGCCTGCATCATTTTGAACGTGTCTTCTTTATAGCTGCTTTTAAACACTGTTGTCGAGCAGCATGCCCAGTTTATTTCCCTATCTAGCAGTGTCACTACATAGTTCACTATGGGATATCATCTTTTTTATAATAAGCATCGCACTGCTCAATAACGAAGTCAATGGATATTACTCCCTCTCACTCTCAACAAACAAGGCTTGTTAATCATCATTGCTCAGTAATAAACGGAAACATGTTTCACACACAGAAACCAATAGTAAATATTCCATTGTTCTGTAATGCACAACCTAATACATGACATTATGCTGTCTTGATCAGGCCTTTGAGCCCGTTTTCTCCTACATTCAACAGTACGTTGCCCTGCTTGTTTGCGACGAGCATCTCAGCGAGCAGCGAGTTGGACGCGTTGCCCGTCACGACGGTCTTGGGGTTCTTCGCGAGCGCGTGGAGCACATCGAGCCGCTGCATGTCCATGAGGTGCGAGCGCAGCTTGTCGAGTTTCTTGGCCGAAGCGCCCTCCGCACGGGCGACGATCTCCATGGCTTTAGCCTCACCGGCCATTTGGATCTCCTGGGTCTCGGCCTCGAGCTCCATCACGCACGCCTGCTTCTGCGCCGTGAGCATCTCAATCTCGGCATCACAGCGAGAGGTGATCTCGGCCGAGATCTTCTGCGTGTCAGCGTGGATCTGCTCCATCTTGAGGGCCGTGTCGGCAATGATCTTGTTACACTTGACCTTCATTTCCTGGTTGATCTGCTCCTCGACGAGGCGCGTGTCCGCCACGACCAAGTCGATCTCCTTCTGGATCTCGGCGCACTTGGCCTTGCCCGTCGACTCTTCCTCCATAAGCATCATCCTGCGAGCTAACTTGGTCGTGTCGATCTCTTCCTTGTACTGCAGCAGCTGCATGTCGCTCATCTGCTTCATGTTCTGCTCCTTGATGGCGCTCAGGTGGGTTGTGCGACTCTGCATCTGCTCCTGGAACTGCTCGGGCAGCTTGACATTTGTGATCGCGACGCTCGTGATCTGCACGCCGTACGTGTTGAACTGCTTGTTCAGGTTCGTCTTGATGTCCTCCGTCACGTAGTAGATCGGCCTCGTGTTTTTATTCTCTGGAGGCGGGAGCCCCGTCTCCGGATCAACTGGTCCATGTGGCTTTGGCGTTGAGTCGTTTCCAGTCTCACCACGCTTAAGCAGATCCAGGTAGCCCGTCTGGAACTGGTCCTTCATGGTGCCATCGCGAAGTCTGTACACCTCAGTATGCTGCACACTGCGTGCAAGGCCTCGCACAGCCTCATCCTGAGCCGCCCGAAGCTGCACCTCGAGTCCATTTGGGCCCAATTCGTACACGAATCGACGCACGAGGCCCGGATCTTCGCCTTTGGTCTCGTCTCCCATGATGCGGAACACTAGGCACATGTCGATGCGCACTGTCACGTCGTCTGCGGTCTTGCAGCCCTTTACAGGCGTCTCAAAGACAATGTACTGCTTGGTGACCAAGTGCGAGACCTTGGTGAACACAGACGCCCAGTGGAAACCAGGGGGCCACACGGCGCTCTTCTTGTCGCCTTCGCCTTCAAAATCCAGGTCTTTTCCCTGGTGTTGCACGAGCGCGTACATGCCCTCGGGCACGCGGATGTAGGGCTTGACGAGGCTCCTGCCTGGGTTGATGATGATCACCGTGTTGCCGTTGTAGCACGCACCGAAGATGCGGTTCGCTGAATCCACGCGCCACGTCTCCTTGTACAGCAGCTTGGTCTGGTGGGTGTCGCCGCGCGCGATATCTTCGTTCAGGTTACTTGGTGCGCTACCCATGCTGAGTAGTGTGGTTAAAGCTTGAGACTGGCCTTGAGATGATGAAGACAGCAAATTCAAAGATGATGCAAGAAGAAGTAAGATAACTCTTGTGCCTTGAGCTCTGCGGGTGGTTTCATAGTATATAGGGATGAGATGGTGCTGATGAATCATAGGGAAGCAGACAATGAGATGTGGCAAAGTTGGGATTGGTCGACCATGCAATGCTTGTCAATCAGGTAAATTTGTCCTTGAAATGGGCTGTAACCGCTCAGGACGAGAGGTACTTGAGCATTAAACGAAGCCACGAAGCTCTAAACTACTCGCATGCGGTGCATCATTCCGAGACCTGCCCGCTCAAGTGCACAACGCGAGCATCAGTCGTGATCAACAAGAAAATATGGCGAGTGCGCATCCCATGTACACCCAGCAGCAGCCAGGAGTGCCCCCATATGCGCCTCCTACTCCTATCCAGGCAGGCGGCAGTGTATCTCGAACCGATGTGCGCTACAATCGCCTCGTCCAGCGTGATGTTGACAAGCCCATGGATGGTACGTGCTGCTCTGATACTTCGACGGTGCCATGAACAACAACACTGACCCACCATTTTATCGTGCATACCTACTAGCGATGCGCTTCTTCAACGCCGAGGTGCATGACGGCAAGATCCCGCTTGTGCTCATCCCAAAGTACCCGACGCTCTTCAGCCTTTTCGTGCAGGTACCCTCGGGCATGTACGTTCTGAAATACATACTCTATCGTATTTGAAAGTATGCTTACTGAGATGTCTTCATTGCATTACTGAAGGTGGGTGCTCAAGCAGCGCTGGAACGCGCACGCAGGCATGATGGACCCGGGGCTCAAGATCTTCTGGCCCGCGTGGAACCGCATCTCGCACATCGTGACCAAGCAAGCTGTGTCGTTCTCCAACCCTGTGCGGTTCTGCCCAACACTGGACAATGTGATGGTGGACATTGACATCTCGATCAGCTTCCAGATCGGCCCCACGGAAGACGACGCGATCAAATTCGTCTATTGCCTGGGTGCGCACCGCTTCGATGAGCTGCTCTACAGCTTGACCGTCGAGGCAATCCGAGGTCTCGTACACTCAGTGCGCCACGATCAAGTCCACGACCTGCGTGAGGAGTTCGCCCTGGGCATGAAGAAGGACCTGAACGCTAAGCTCACGGCCTACGGTGTGTTCATCCACAACGTCAAGGTGACCAACGTCGAGCTCCCGCAGAAGCTCTCAGCCACGCTAGAGGAGACGACTGCATTCAAGACCCGCATGGAGGAGCAGGAGAAGAACCACGAGAACCGCCTGCGCATCTTGCTAAACGAGGAGACCCAGCGACTCACTGGCGTCCAAAAGGAGAACGACCGTGCGATCCAGGATCTACTGGCTGTGAAGGCGCGCACTATGATCCACCGGGACGAGATGCGTACAAATGCTGAGGCCAAGTCCCAGGTCACGATCGCGCAGCAGTTCGCCGCCAGCGAGAACAAACTCCGCGAGGCTGACGGACTCAAGGACGACGCGGTCGCCACGGCCACGGCCGAGACCGTACGTCGCAAGGCGCTTCCCATGGTCGAGCTATCGAACATGCAAAAGGACTATGAGCGGTACGTGAGCGTGGCAAAGATCCGCAGCGGCGGCGTGCTCAAGGCCGCCGAGCGCGAGGCCGCTCGACTGCTCGCGACCGCGGACGCCGAGGCCAACTCGGCCGCGTTTCTCGTCGAAAAACGCAACTTTGACTTCCAGAGGAAGAAAGTGGAGGTCGAGACGCGCCTGGCAGAGGTCGTTCCGGTCGTGATCAGCGGCAAGAACGGCGACGACCTCATCCGCCAGACGTTCCTGCAGACGCTCGACTCGAAGCGGTAGTATAGGATACGTAGACAGCTCTGAGTTGAGCATCCCTTAGTGGGAAGCTAAGGAATAGCTTAAGAGCTAGACTCAGTCAATCGCTTTTGTCACCACCAGTGGAGGTCTCGACCAAGTCCCAAGTTCACGGCTTCATAATGACCTATAACCTTTTTATGTAGGGCATTTACTTCCAAATACAAGTTATGTATTATAGACAATCAAACAACTATAACCAGCACAAGTGATACACATTTAAACAGGTTTATACTGGAAGAAAAAGGTACTGCCCCAACATCCTCTCCTTCCCCACCTCAAAAGGGAAGAAAGAAGCCATGGCGGACGCTGCCGACGCCGCCGAGGTGCACCACCTGTACGGCGAGAAGGACGTGCTCGCGGCCATCACGTGCGAGTTCATGGACGAGAGCGCGCCCAGGAAGGATGCGGTCGTGGCGCTCGGCACCGTGCGCATGACCACATTCCGCTTCACGTTCGCGCCCGACGAGCTCGAGCTCGAGCGCGTGCGCGCGCACCTGCTCCAGCGCGGCGACGCCGAGATCGCGAGCTTCTTCTCCGTGCCCCTCGGCTGCATCGCGTCCGTCAAACGGAAGAACACAGTCGTCGAGATAGCCACCAAGGACCTGCGCGTGCTCGCGTTCCGCTTCGACGCCGACGAAGTCACGCGGGTGAGTCATGGGCGTGTGTTATGTGTGTGTATAATGCGGGCCATGTCGGATACAGACGACTGACTACTATACATGTATATATGTTGTGTATGCGGACAGATCTTCACGGTGCTCACGACGTACGTGTTCCCAGAAAAGGTCGAGTTCTTGTTTGCATTCTACCATAGGTACGTACTCAATGCATTGCCTTCTGCCCCTGTGAGTGGCAATATAGCTAACTACAAACCGATGCAAGTCAGACTCTCGCAGGACTTTGAGAACGCGCAGGAGCTGATTCCGTACAGCTCGGACTGGGATGTGTACGACGCCACGCACGAGTGGAAGCGCCAGGGCGTCTTCGAGAACGGCCGCTGGCGCATCAGCCACCTCAATCGAGGCTTCAAGGAGATCGAGACGTACCCCGAGCTTATCGTCGTGCCCGCGTCCATTTCGGACGAGGTGCTCAAGGACGCGACCAGCTTTCGCTCCATCGGCCGCATTCCGAGTCTCTGCTGGCTCAACAGGGCGAACGGCGCCACGCTCACACGCGCCAGTCAGCCCAAGGTGCGTCCCAAATACGTGTTTTATCGTTGGGTCCTCTGTATAGGGCATGCAACTGATAACAATGTTGTGTCTTGAACAAAGGTTGGCATGTCCAAGGCGACGTCTCCTGCGGACGAGAGCCTCGTTGCAGCGATTGCATCCTCGAGTCTACTGCGCGACTTCCTCCACATTGTTGACTGCCGACCTATGACGACTGCAATGGTGCGAGTCCAGGAGCAACTCATCTGGTTGTACGACGCAATGGAGACTGACTGCATATTGTTCGCTCTTGATTGATTATTTTGTAGGCAAACCGAGCGAAGGGCTACGGCGTCGAGAGCACGGTGAACTACAAAAACTGCTCCGTCTCGTTCATGAATGTTCCCAACATCCACTCCATGCGTGACAGGTGCTGCCCAGCTCAGCTTTTATGAAGACACGTAAGCTCAATATGCTAATGCTAATGCTCGTGCTGCATGCTGTTTTCGTCACAGCATGAAGAAATTTCGAGCGCTGAGCGCCTCGCCGACATGTGATAATCTGCAGTGGCTTGGCAGTGTCGAAGACACCAAGTGGCTCGTGTACGTGCGGTACCTGCTAAAGGCTTCGCTGCACGTCGCATCGTTGCTCCGCCAGGGCGAGTCCGTAATGCTGCACTGCAGCCATGGGTGGGACCGCACGAGCCAGATCGCCGCGCTCGCAGAAATGATTTTAGACCCGTACTACCGCACATGGGTGGGCTTCCAAGTGTTGATCGAGAAGGAGTGGCTTTCGTACGGCCACCCGTTCCAACTGCGGCTCTCACATGGCGAGAAGGCCGACAGTCAGGAGTCGCCGATTTTTGTGCAGTTCCTGGACTGCGTTTGGCAACTGCTGCGCGAGTACCCGAGTTACTTTGAGTGTGTTGTCCAACATTGTTGATGTGCGAGGGGAAATTTGTATTGCCGTACTGACTGACGGCGTTGGTGCTGTCCTGCAGATTCAACGAGGGCTTGCTGCTCATGCTGATCGACGCGCTGCACTCGTGTCGCTTTGGGACGTTCCTGCTCGACTGCAAGAAGCTGCGCAACGAAGCTGATCTGAAGAACCGCACAGTGTCCGTGTGGACGTGGCTCAACGGCTTTAAAGGGCAGCTGTCAGAACCGACATTCGTGCCGAACCGCGCGCTCAATCCGCCCGTGACGGGGCTCTTGAAGCGCGTGGGTATCTGGGAAAGTGTTTTCCTGCGCTGGTGTGCGCAGCCGCTCGTGCAAGAGCCTGTGATTGACCAGACGAGCTTCTTTCCCGAGATGGCGCAGCGGATCCCGACGTGGCAGCTCCCGCAGGGAACGATGAACGCGTTGAGCGTGGCGCTGACTGCAAAATACAAGGAGGCTCAGCTAATCCAGCATCTCACTGCGCGTGTGGCAGAGCTCGAGAAGCAGCTTCAAGATCGCACATCAAGCGACCCTGATCAGTAGGGAGAACAACAAGAGCATCTGGAGGAGGCGTTCATAGAGAGCTTCTTGTATCTGATTTCGTCCCTTTTCTGAGGTAATATTGGCTGCACACCATAGAAACATTTCCGAGCACTCGAGTCGTCCTGTTAGCTGCATGTGTAACGATCCTGTGGTTTATCAGATCCCGCGCAACAGATGGAAGCGAGCAAATGAGAGAGGTGGGATGCCCACGATTGTTCACATGCACTCGCAGCAAAACGTTCTCTTCACAGCCAGCAACACTATGAAAGAGATGTCTTTGGTTTGCAAGAGCCTTTCTCGCTGAGCTTCTCTCTGTTAAAATTGGCGCGAAGTGCTGATCGAGCACCATGCAGGTGGTCTTGAAGTCAGTCAGTTTATCCGGATCATCTGGATAATTGGACTGACTGAGACATCTGGACCGGATGTTTCAGCTCTTGTGGACGTAAAAAGGACATGATAAATCACCAGAGTGGGACAACTTGTCCAAGAGCTCAATCAGCAATCCTCTCTCTCTCTTGTGGCGTCTCGGGTGCCGCGTTCCACACTTTGGAATTCGCCATAGACTCACGAGCTCACGCTCTCCATCACTCCGCTTCCAGCTGCTTTCCTATTGCCCCCGTCGGCTTTACTTTCCAGATGCGCGTGGGAACTTCATTGACGCTCGGCGCGCTCGCGCTTGGCGCTCTCGCGGACTCGCTCGCCGTCTCGGCCGCCGTGCGCGTCCACGCCGGCGTCCACCGCACGCTGCAGGAGCAGGGCCGCGTAAGCATCGTGCTGACGCTCCGAGAGCAGCGCCCCGATGACTTGCTGCAGCCTGTTGGAGAGAATCGAGAGGCTGCGGCCGTGTCCTCCTCGTCGCCCTCGTCAGCGTCTGCGAAGGACGTGCAGAGTGACAGCGACACCAGCATCCAGAGCCCAGCTGGAGACAAGAAGGAGAAGAAGAAGAGTAACAAGGGCGCATGCATGGACCACGACGGCGGGAAGGAGACGCGCGACTCGGTCGCTGGCGAAGCTGACGCGGACTTTGTCGCACGGGACGCAGACGGCGATCACGTTCAAGCGATGGTCGACCGCCTTGTGCAATACTCGAAGGAGCAGCACGAGGAGGTCATGGCTGTGATCAAGGAAGACGCAGTGAACACCACGACACCTGACTCGGGCAAAGCCAAGAGCCTCTGGATCACCAATGAGGTCTACGTACGTGACGCCACGCCCGAGCTCATCGCCAAGCTCCAGGAGGTCCCGTCGCTGGGCTCCATTCGCGAAGAAGTGGTCGCCAAGCTCTCGATCCAGGAGTCACGCGCTGCCGCCATGGACGACAGCGAGATCGTGGCTGAGTGGGGCGTGGAGCGTATCCAGACCCCCGAGGTTTGGAAGCTCGGGTACTTTGGCAGCAATATCCGCGTCGGCAGCATTGACAGCGGCGTGCGTGCGACACACAGTTCACTGCGCAGCAACTTTCTCGGTGACTACGGCTGGTACGACCCGATCTCCAAGTCCGCGACGCCAAACGACCCCGGTGACCACGGCACGGCCGTCATGGGTCTCATCGCAGGCAGCGGTGGCTTTGGCTCGGCCCCCAAGGCTCAGTGGATGTCCTGCCGCGCCTGCGATGAGACGCAGCGGTGCCGCGAAGGCGACCTGCTCGAGTGCGCGCAGTTCATGACGTGTCCGTTCCTGGGTGGCGACAAGAGCAAGACAGACTGCTCCAAGAAGCCGCATGTGCTCAACAACAGCTGGAACTCAGAGCGCGGCGTCGATGTGTTCAACAGCGCCATCGACGTCTGGATCAGCGCCGGCATCGTCCCCGTCTTTTCCAACGGCAACAACGGCCCCGGCTGCGGCAGCGTCAATTCACCAGCGGATCAGACTATCGCGATCACAGTGGGCTCGACCGACTACGATGATCTGCTCTCAGGTTTCAGCGGCCGCGGCCCAGGCCTCAAGGGCGAGATCAAGCCCGATCTCATGGCCCCGGGCGAGTCGGTTGTCGCACCCAGCGTCACCGACGACGACAGCTTCAACGTGTACAGTGGCACGAGTTTTTCGGCTCCGCATGTCTCTGGCGCGGTCGCGCTGCTGCTGGAGGCCTTCCCGAACCTCTCCACCAGTCAGATCAAGAGATTGCTTTTGCAAAACACAGATACAAGCGTGCTCGCGCTCGTGAGGCAGCCACTGTGCGGCACGCTCAACGCGGTGGCGCAGTTTCCTAACAATGCCTTTGGCTACGGCCGCGTTAACCTCCTCAAGGCATTCAACGCCCAGAAGGCTGCTGCTGCTGCAGGAAGCGCTGGAAGTGCTCCACGCTCGGCCGCCTCCTCGTCTACCGGCTCCATGGCGAGCAGTGGTAATGCGTCGACGGCGGTGGCCTCTGCCAGCAACTTCAATAGCTCAAGAAGCTCCAACAGCTCCAGTGACTCCTCTAGCGCAGGCACTGTCAATGTCGGGGACTACTAGACAACCATCTCGATGCATGTTGGATATTCAGATAAAATAGTGAAATTGACTATGAACTCCGAGTCACTCACTGCCTCGCTATTGTCTTAACAGACTTTGGCGGCTTACGATAAAATAAAACCCTGAGACTACAACTAAAAAAGCTCGTTCTTGACCCAACACTTGAACCACCCTGCTCTTTGTCGTGTCTGGCGGCCTCACCCGGCGCCGTGCGGTAGTTCACATCTTCGGACTCATTATTTTTGTGTAGACCGGAGAAAAGTTCCAGTTCATGGAGCCCGCGATCCGGCCCTCACTCCTCCCAGCCGAGCTGGTTGGCAGCTACCGCGTCGCCGTCGCCATCGATCTCCTGGCAGTTGTAGATCGCGTAGAGCAGCTTGGCGTGCAGCACGCGCTCGCTCGAGTAGATCGGCAGTTCGACCGAGAAGAAGCACGTATGCGAGATTGGGAGGTAGCCATCCGCCGAGCGCCCCGCCGGCGGTGCCTTGCTGAACGACTGGAGCTTAAACCGCTGCGGGAACTCCGCCTCGTTGGCCGGCAGCCGCGATCGCCCCCACACGAAGCGCAGGAATGCGCTGCGCTCGTCGTGCGAGAACTGACGCAGCACCTGCCAGAACCACACGATGTGCGCATCACTGGTGCTGCAGCTCGAGTACTCGGTGCACCTCTCTAGCAAGTCCACGTCAATCTCGGGGCTGCCGCACACCATGAGCTCCAACTCTGGACCCGTGAAGGACGACAGGAGCTTCGCTGGCACCACTGTCGAAATGCCGCGGTATAGCGCTGCAACCTGCAAATCAAACTCGTGCAGTCGGTAGCTCTCCACTAGGTCCGCGTACTCGCAGCGATTCGCGAACGTAACGGCGATACTCTGTCCGCTCGGCTTGAGCATCACGACCCGGTTATCCGACGAAAGCGTCGTGAAAGTCTCCAGCACAATGTCTTCAAACATCTCCTCCGTGACCCCGAGTGTGTCGATCGTACGCATCTTTTTCATCGAGTTGACGATCATCGAGTCAACAGCTGCAAGGTCTTCGATTTGGAGCTGCTCACCCACCAGTCCCTTCCAGATCATCGCAGCGATGTTCAGCGACAGATATTGCTTGCTGCGAAGTGCCACGCCCATGAGTTTTCCCAAGAACTCGTACATGTGCAGCGTCATCACGGTGTTCGCGCCCGGGTTTACGATCCACTTCTCGCGTCCAGCTCCGACGTTGTGCTGCGAGTTGGACGTTGGCAGCAAGAGCGGCAGCTGGCTGCTGTGCAGTTCCTCGCAGTATTGCGCGAACGTCTCACGGTACGGTCCACCGGCGTCCTGGGCATTCTCTCCGAGGAACGTGACGTGGTAGAAATTATCGGGACGGCGGTAGTGCGCCCCACTGAGCGAATTGAGCTGTCGGAACGCTTGCGAGAAGAGTGAGTACCGTCCATCTGTGTCGCTTTTCCCCGTGCTGCGGTGGCGCATCGCCTTGGGGCGATTTAGGACCAGCTCTAGCGCCACGCTCTTCTCATTTGTTCGCGAAAGCGCTTCATCCCAGATGATGCGTTTCACGAGGTTGAAGATGCAGTGGCGCTGTTTCGACACCAGATTGGACAGCAGCTGAACTGGAGTTGCGCTGGTGGATGTCGTAGAAGATGTAGGAGAAGGATAGAAGCCTACGAACGGAAGCACGCGATGGATCGCAGAGTTGAAATCCTGCAGCACCTTGAACTGATTCGCGAGGCGCTCTTGTGAAAGTCCTTGTCCACTTGCGCTTTTGATACCATTCTCCTCGTTCTCTAGCCCGAATGCCACACCTGTTGCGATTTCGAGAAGCACGGGCCACCGCACGATTTCGTCTTCCTGGGGTGCAATCTCATTCCAATTCGCGCGCAGCAGCTGGACCCCACTAAGTAATCGGTCCTTCGCAGCCTTGTTCACATACTTCGCAAGATGCCGGTCATGACGAGGCTCGGTCCGAAAACCAGCTCCGCCAAGACAGGTGACGTGCTCTTGGAACCGTTCGTGGCCGATTGTTTCCAAGGAGAAGTGCGGAATAACGTAGAAACGGTAGCCCCACACGCTTTCTTGCTCAGCTTCCTTTGCCTTTGGCTCTACGTTCAAGGCAAGACTTGCGAATGGTGAGACGGAGCTGCTCTCACTGTTCCGTCGAAGCCCAGCAGCTGGAGGTGACACATTCTGGTCCCAAAGTGAGTCTACGCTCGGTGATGTTGATATTTCGTCATCAGTGGCACCAAATTCGACGTTACTGACATTGTTGTTCCCACTCAAGTCGGTCAGGACAACCCCCTCTCCTTCGTCAAGCTTCCACCAAGCCAGCAGCTCTGGTGTAATGTCTTGAACCTTGTGCCGATACGCCACTTGCTGCCAGTTTGCTTCTGACAGCTCGTAGATCTCGAAATGGAGGTCATCCGCTGATATCCCAGCCGCTTCAACCACGGACACGACCTGGCCGTTCACTGAACTCGGTTGGTGCTTGAAGGCGCGCTCTCCAAAGTTCCAAACAACTCCCTGTGCGCCTTGAGCTCCGAGCGTGACAACTGGGAACAATCCGCCGTGCATCGACAGCTCCCTTGCTTCAGTCACTGATTGCGAGCTGCTTCGAGATCCGGTTGAGCGCTTTCGCGGTGGAGATGCAAGCTCTACTGGCATCGACGACGTTGCATCGCTCGAATCCCTCTCGAGAAGCCAACCAACTGCCTCGGCAGTGCTAGCAGCACCTGAAGACGTAACAGCCTCTGTTGACGACTGCCGTGAGAACCCGATTGAGCACATCTCGGCAACAAGCTGGTCGAATTCATTCTGAGTTCCATCGCTTCCATTCGATGCGTCCATCAAGCCATTGCTTGTACTTTCAGTGCCACTAGCAGCATTAAGCTCCGAGTCGCGAAGTCCAACACGCGCAACGAGCTGACCGTTGATGTAGAACAACAATTCGCTGCTTTTGAGAGCGAGTGCGCAGCCAATCACATCGCCGGTGCGATACAACAAGTTAGGGGAGCCAAAGCCACCGTTGCTGCCGTTGATACTGCCACGAGGACTGCTCAGACCAGTGGTTCCCATGGTAGAGAAAGGTTCGAACTCAACAGAATTGCCTCGGAAGTGAGCGACACGTCGGTGAGGTTCAATACCAAATGACTCGTTGCTCTCGCCAACAACGAGCTCGCCATTTGATGGCATTGCGTGGTTCCACATCCAGCCGATCGAGATTTTACCGCTCGACAGAAGGTAGGCTTCAAAGTACACGATCTGCTCGGTCAAAGGAGCTGGGAACGCTTTGATGGAAGCATTCAGGCGCACAGACACCAATTCTTTCCCAGTGCGATTTGTCGTTGTCCACTTTTTCAGATGGCTTGGTATAGCAAACGATCGGGATGGAGAGCGTGGTGGCGATGGTGGGATCAAGGACGGCAATAGCATACGCCCATCAGCTCGTGGGGTATTGGGGAGAGCTGGGGGCTGGGGTAGCAGCAGTTCATGGTTGCTGACAGTGTTGAGTCCCTTGGCCAGACTTTTCAGCTGCTCCACGTTAAGTGCCACGTTCCACAGACGCAGATCATAGAGATGAATGCAAAGCAGACTTGCACTATCATCTTCTTTCCGTCCGAGGAAGGCAACAGAGTTCAGCGAAAACTGAGCACGATCCCATCGCGCACTGAAGCACAGCTCTCCGCTCTGATAGATCAGGAGCCTGGATCCAGTGACCACAACGGCAAAGTGGAGCCATTGATCAAACGCAAGCGGACCCGAGCTAGTCAGCTCATTTTTCAGGGACACCTCCGGGACACAGCTTTTGCCACTTCTTCGCCCGAAAGTTGTGAATATCGATCCAGACTCGCTTACCGATACGCAGAGCGAAGCTCGCGAGTCGAAGCTCTTCAGGCGGAATAGCTCGGTCGTTGCAGCGCTCGCATTCGATAAGAAATCTCCGATCTTGCTTATATGCATCCACACTTCAAGCGTGAGATCACTGGCACGCACTGCACTCTGGACGTTCTCCAACTGGAAATTCAGACTTGTGTTTCGAAGCTGCAAACTCCCGGCAAAATCAGGAAGCTCATCGCTGAACGCCAGACTGGGAGTCGGGGTCTCAGCTGATAGTTCGAAGGCATACGTGAGAGCATCCCCTGGAATTAGAAGTGGGAGATCTTGGTACCCTGTGCGTGGGTGAAGCTGCACGTCAAATCGCCCGTTAAAGCCACATCGATAGATATGCTGCTTCCCTGTTGCTCGCCACATCACTCGAGCGCCTGCTCCAGTCTGCTCACTCCATGGCACGACCTCTTGAACAGTCCCCACGCTTCCGATGCCGCCATCTTCATCGCCATATTCCCAATCGCGCGATCGGATAACGAGATCCCCGACGCGAATCAGATCGCTGCGCTTTAGGCTCTCTGAGAGATACATCAACGAATGTCTTAGGTGATCCTGTTCCCCATTCAGTCCCGTAAAACTGAAGCTCGCTAGTTGTTCAGTTGATCCGCCGCTGTGAAACTGGAGACGATCCATCTTTCTCACCTTCGACCGTCTGTCAAATTTGATTTCAAGTGCAACAGCACCTGGGATTTTGATTTCTCGACCGAGCTTCTTCGAATTCACCAGTGGATGCAAGCTTTCTTCGACGACAACCTGCGTGACACGACGATCGTTGAACGCCAGCATCGTACCGACTGAGTCGACAATCTTGCTGTACCAGCTGGGACGAATGCAGGGTGGCATCAACGCCAGCGGCGAAGCAGTGACGGCCCAGGCAAACACTTTATCGTGTGCATCTTCAGTCTTCGCACCAACCGTAATGGAGTGATCTTCAAAGCTGCTCAGCGAAAAAGCATTTAAGTCAGGAACATCGTCGAGCTGCAATTCTTCCCCAATGACGCCAGCGACTAGGCTGTTCTTGCGAAGAACGAGCATTCGGCTCTCGAAGTCAAGCTGGAAAGAAATCGTGTCTCCTGCGCATAGGGGACTCGCAGATTCTCCAAGCTCGACTAGGCCGCACTTAAGCGCGTCGAATATGCTGATCTTGCCATTCTCTTTCCATTCGATGATCAAGTGGTTAGCCTCGGACGACTGCGGCTTTGCCCATAGAGCAGCGCTAAACGGAGACGTCACTTTGGTCAGGAGAACTTGAAACTGGTGAACCTTCGCGCTCTGAGATGCTGTCGACATCCACGCGAACGTTGTCGCTAAGTTGTTTTCCTTCGACAACGTCAGCAGCTGCGGCTTTCGTGGATTTAGCGAGGTAGAATTCACAAGATTTTGGAATCGTCCGCTTTCCACCACTGCATCAATCGCGAGCGCGCACTGCATCAGCATCTGCAAGTGGTGAGACTTCGATGCGCTGGCTCCCTCTGTTTTGTACCTAACACTCAACTTTAAGTGGACCAAATCTCGCACTCTCTCAACCAGCAGATGCGATATTCTGTGGAACATCGCCGGATTCTGTGTCATGTTGATGAGAATTTGCAGCACGTTGGGTTTCAGCTGTATCGGCAGGTCTTGTAAGCTCGAAGTCAAGGACTTCATCGTTCTGGAGGAGTACATGCTCATGCTCATCTCACGATCATTCTTGGATAAGTCTTCAGAAAGCACTCCAAGAAGCCAACAGCAGACATTGACGAGCAGCATCACCGGCTTTGTGTCTACTTCCCGTTGATTCGGTTCCGCTGGGATTCGCTCATCGTCGAAAACTCCGACAGCGAAGAGCTTGAAGCCCCAGTCGTTGTTGTCGGACTCGGAATGGAAGTGGGCTTCGAATGAATCCGCCTTGACAACCAATGGTGGTTGTCCTCTACATCCAAGCCAATTTGAAGCCTCACCACGACCTCCGTATCTTTCCTCTCCATAAGTCTCAGACCGGTTCGAGCCTTCTTTGTAGAAACTGAGCCACGCGAGTCCGGTTTCACATTTCGACCTGGAATCGCACGTAATGACGATTTGCTTCGCACCAGGTATCGATACATGCCAGTACTGATCCATCTTGCTCTCGTACGGATGCTTGCTTTCCAGTACACGAAGAACGCCGCGCTCACAAGGGAGCAGCTCCGAAATACGACTCAGCAACTGCAGGCAGCGATCCATGGTTCGTGTCAGAAGAACAGTATTTCTTGGGTCATCGACCAAACCATGCATGGTTCTCTCCAATACTTCAAGTGTCTTGTCGCCAGCAGTTCTTTTTCCTTGGTCGAGAGGAAACAAGTGCGAGAGCAATACCAGGAACTCGCTCTCGTCTCCAAAGTCACTCAACTGGATAGCGTCCACACTTGATTGGCACGATAAGAATCCCATGATGGCTTCTCGTGCGCACTTGGTCGCGAGTGCGCGATGTGAATCGAACGCAAAGCTCTGGAACCGGTTGCACTGTCCTTTCAGGCTCTCGAAGGCAAACTGGGAGAAGAAATTCGAAAGCGCTTCTTGCTCTTGATTGCTCTCGTTCATTTCCAACACAGAGTGGTGCACCTCCATCTGCGAATCATCGATTCCAAGCACCAGTAGATTCTCGTGGCGTGTGAGACTGCTTGTAGAGGCGGCATGGAGCTTGTCTTCACTTCTTTGCTTCACCCAACCTTGTCGATCACCAGGATCTCGGGAATTTGTTGACAAAACCTCTAGCCATCCGCCTCCGTGGCAGATGGCTTGGAATTCATGTCCTGCTTGGAGCTCGCCAATGATTGCTCCTCGATTTCTGTCAGAGTACACATTTGCGCCAGCTGAGTCGATGACCTTGAACGTCTGTTGCTTTCGCAAAGTTGACGAACCTCGTAGCGTATGAGCGCCAGAAGTGATGATTTGGCGAATTAGATCACTTTTTAGATGCTGTTCTGCGCGGACATCTTCATCTTCAATCACGTCGTACCCTTCGAATTCTTCGGCGTAAGGTGATCTTTGGGGCTTCATCTTCTCGTACAGGATCTCATATAAATGGTACGAGCGCTTGTCCAGTCGCTCGAGCGATAGCATCAATGGCGCGATGGGCTTGAAATCAGCAGTCACCGTAAACTTCCAACCCCAGCTCACGTTCGAGGCGTCAGTGCACCAGAACAGCGTAAACGAGTCACTGGGTATCACAAGAGGAGCACGACCGCCGGTGCCAGGCCAATTCGCTGTGTCTCCTTCGCCAGAGTACTGATAGGCACCCCATCGATCAGTCAGGGTCCGGTCTTTGAAGAACGAGAGGTAGTCGCAGTCTTTCTCAGTCTTGCATTGAGAGTCGAAGGTGATTGTGAGCGTGGACGCACCACTGAACGCCACTTCCATGTATTCGAGCACAGAGTTCGTGTACGGATGCTTGGACTCAAACACTTGCGTCCGTGGCGTTGAACACGTAGGGCGACCCACACTGGGTTCATTCGCAATCGTCGCGAGTGGAGCGACAAGCGGCGCAAAGAGAGGGACAAACTTAGAGTTCTTCTGGAGGCGGAAGAAGGAGCTCACAGCCTTGATACACCGTGCACGGATGTCACTCAGAGCATTCGCTGCCACCGATGGCGGAATTTCGGGTGGGTATGAGAGAGTGTCTTCAAATGCGTGAGCAGTCAGCTTGAATCCCCATTCAATCGGATCTCGAGACGTCGAAGGGTCAGTGTGGAAATACACATCAACATCAGAAGCCGGGATGTGGAGAGGCGGAATATTCCCGAAACCTGGGAACTTGTCGCCGTAGTATTTTCCTTCTCCCCAATGCTCTCGATTGTGAGCACTGATTGATGAACGTCTGCGGCCACCGGCAAAAGTTTCACACTTCAGGAATGTGACGTAGTCATTTGGACCAGCTGTGCAAGACATTTCGTCGAAATAGATCACAATCTCGTCAGCTCCACGGAAATTGAGCGGGTACGTCACGTCTTCCGCATTGCAGTACGGATGCTCGCTCTCCAGCACTTCGACATGCTCCTTCCTCGTGATCTTGGACTTATACTGATCTTGGTTATCACTCGAGCTGATATCCACTTCGAGAACGGTTTTGAAGAACTCCTTCACGTCTTCCGCAAAAGGAGCTAAGCACGTGTGGAAATGCTCGAGCTCCTCGAGCTCTTCATCTGCCAGATGCGCAATATCACTCATTGGTACGTCAATCGGACGGTTTTTGTCGCAGTCGAAGAGAATTTGAGCCATCCGAGCTCCGTTTTTCAGTCGAAACTGGAGTAGATATCCCGTCTCGACAGTTTCTTTGCCGTCAATGTTGACGCAGCACGTGACGCGACCACCGATCGCGATGCCGCCGTAGGTTCCGCCAAGTAACGCACAGGATGCGACCACACTTCCCAGAGACTTCACACCTATTCCGGACGAGTTGAAATTCTTGAGCTCTGTTGTTGATCTGGTGATGAATTGAACGATGAGCTCATTCCAGTTGAAGTGGCCGGCCAAGCTCCGCAGTAGAGATATATAGCCCGACACCAGGCTCTTCGCTTCTTGAGCAGATCGGCGAAGCACCAGCATCCCCTCTTCCGTGCTGTTGTTTACCGCTTCAGGATCACTGTTCTGGGCCACGTCGTCTTCGGCGAATTTCTTCCAGACGTTCAGGTAGTCGCCGATTTCAAGAAGCAAATACTCGACCAGATCCACTCGTTGGTGGGGAAACACCCTGTTGAGTTGAATCGAAGCAACTTCAGGTGACAAATACTCCTCCAGCTCGCGGAGGATGGCAATGCTCGCACACCGTTGTACAGTCGTGATTCGTCCATCGAGAGCAGTCAATAGAAGATTCCCAATGTTCTCAGGCGATCCAATCAACGAGCGACCGAACGACGTCTCACAGCATGTCTGCAGAGAGCTGAGAACGTGCAGCGCTCGTTCACTCGGCAATGCGACTGGCGATGTGTCAGCACTAGGACAGGTTTCCTGGATTTCTGAGACGATATCGCTCTCCAACATAGCAAAGTCGCAAACTTTGGGCTGGTAGATCGTGCACTTTGCAGCTGGCTCGTCGAGTACTCGACACGGTGGCTCACCAAAGTAAAACGGGAACGGGTTCAACGACAAGCGTGACACTTGATTCGGATCATGAATACGCTGGTTCAGAGGTGATGGAAATTCAGGCACTGCCAGAAGTCGAAAGCCCCAGCCATTGGAGTTGCCCTCGTTGTGGAAATATACCAAGAATCTGTCGGAAGCGATCTCGACCGAGTTTGGAACTGCCACATTCATTCCGACGCGAGAGTTCCTCCGCCCGCGTACGCGCTGACTCTGTGCGCCTGGGAAGTTTCGCTCTGGATCATGATACTTTCCGGAATACCGCTCTTCTCCCCAGAACTCGTTGCAGCGCGCGTTCTTGTAGAACCGAACGAACCCGAACGACTGATCGATGTCACATAGCGGATCAAACGTCACTCGAATCTTTGACGCGCCGGGGATATGCACAGGCCAGTATTGATCCACGGCATCAGGATACGGATGAATCGACTCGACAATCTTCGACTCGGATGCATTCACATTTCCGTGCATGAGCAAGAATGGGTCAAGCAAATGGTGAGACGCCATGACACCATTCACGAAAATTTTCATCGTGTCTTCATCCTGAATAATGGCGACGTGCGACCACTCATTCACGTCCAGCTCGTAGTTGCTGTTGTACACACACTCGCGATCACCACCACTCGCGATCTTGTAGCTGAGCTGTCGCTGGTCATTAAGAAACAGCCCGAAGCTCGACCATGGAGCTGCAAACGCAGTCTCTTTCAGCATGGTCCTGTTGCCTTTAAAGAAGATCACTCCGCCAGCACCTTGGTTGACGAGCAGCACCTCATAGATGCCAGCTTTCGAATCAAATACGTACTCTCCAACTGAATTGCTCCATCGGACTTCGATCTTTGTCGGATGAATAATTGCAGCAACAACACCGATCTCCTTGTCACCATCGTCATCTTCATCTCCCTCTTTCCAGTCTGGACCGCGTCGTACTTGATCGCCGACTTTCAGAGCATACACGTTGGTTTCCCCGTGCACATACATCCACAGCATGATCGTGTGATTCCAGCTCACGCAATTCTTCTCAAGGCAAGGCGCAGTGAGACCCGGGGCTCCATCTGGGAGGTAATGCTGCTGAGAAGATCTCGAGAACAGATTCTGCGCTCCACCAACGGTAGGATTCGTCCGCGTGGAGTTGCTTGCCAGTGCCACTACTCCTTCCAGCTGCAGACTTACTGCAGCAAAGAGTTGGCGCTGGAACGCGGTCGCATCGAGAAGGTCTTCGTTGTCTTCGTTCTGCTCGCCAGCATTTAAACTTGGTCCACTTTTCCCAACAACAAATCGCGCAAGAAAGATTCCCAGTACAGACTGCGCAGCTCGCCGAATCTGAATCACATCTGTCGACAGTAGGCGTAGCACCTGTGTCAAGATCCGGCTCTCGTGGAGAAGGTACGAGTCTTCCACATTGTAGTCGAGAGCGCACGACTTGAGCGTTGCAATGATCACTGGGCAGCTGGCATTGTCGAGTGGGACCGAGTTCAGCAAGCTTGCAAATTCTCCGAGGCACTTTGTGAAGGCTTCAGTCACTTGATGGCGCAGAGATTGCTGGCATCCACTTAGTCTACTGGCGAAATGAACCATTGCTGGAACTGTGTTCGCCGATGAACCTGATACCGGGAACGCATGGGCCATTTTCTTGAGTGTCATTGCGAATGACTCCACGAGCATAGCTTTTACTTGGAGAATTGGACAGCTCCTCCAAGTTTCCACGAAGAGATCCATCCCGAAGGCGCGGCAGCTTGCTCGAATATTTCGTGCTTCAATAACACGGCGGAGCTCGCCGATGTCCACATCGCTCTGGATGAATTCGAGAACCTGTTCAGTCACAGATTTCATTTGACCTCCTCTCATTCGTTCACTTGAGTTGCGCCGATACTGGAACAGGCTGCGCAGCTCCGTCGCCGCTTGCAGCTCATCCAGTAAGTTGTACCACTTGTCAATCGGTGATTCAGATGAGCTCATCTTGCCGATAGCGTGGCCGTACTTTGCCAGAAGTCCCCAGCGCCGCTTTGCACTACTGACGTATGAAAATGAAGCTGGCGTTAGCTCCAACAGAAATCGCGCACGGTCCATGACGTTGTCGCACAAAATCTGCAACGACTCTCCAGATATCCCCTTGAATGCCGAAGGCTGGCGACGCAGTTTGCGGGATCCTTGACGCTGCATTCCGACATCTGCTGCGTCACCCAAATGGAACCAGTCTCGCATTTTTTGCGCATTCTTCCATCCTCGAAGCAGCTGGTCGGAAACATCACTTCGCAAGTCTTCTGCGAATGCGTAGGCGTCCATTCCCCACATATTGTGATGCAAAATCGCTGCTGCCACTGAACGCACTGCACTGTTGATGTTTTGGTTCGCGCTAGGCTCTGACGTGCTGCTCGAAAAAGACGTGCGTTGACGCTGCATTCCGTTTCGACTCATCAAAGCGTTCACCACTTTTTCTGCGTGCGAGTCGGCAGGCGGATTCGCAAAATCCTTCAGCAGCTGCAGCACATTCGTGTTCTGGTTTTGGTCAGAGCAAACTCCACCTTTCACCAGATCGCTTTGCAAAAACCGCTCATTCAGGAACTCGACTTCATCGAACGGAGAGAATGCACTCGCATCCACGAAGATCTTCATGGTCTCATCAAGCACCTGAACGACAACTTCAGTCAAAAACAAGAGCCAATGGCGCTTCACAGATGTCTTCTTCTTCAGGATTTCCCCTCGCGCAGTGAACTTGAAGCCCCAGTCCGTGTTTGATTGGTCTGAGTGGAACGCCACGAAAAGATGGTCGTTTTCAATGACAAGCGGTGGATTTGGACCAACACCTGGCCAGTTGTACTCCGAATCGCGACCAGAATACTTCGCCTCGCCGTAAAATTCATTCTTTAACTGGTTCTTGTAGAATGTGACGTAGTCGTAGTTGAATTCGGTTCGACTCTTGGAGTCAAAAGTCACGATGATTCGACTTGCACCAGCGATTCGCAGCTCCTGAAGAGTGTCTTGATTGTTCTCGTACTCATGTGCAGACTCCAAAATTTCCACTTTTGATTCGGCGATGACACTCTCGACTGTCTTTTGCTTTGCCGCGGGGTCGATCATCGACCCTATTGTCTCCATCGCTTTTAGTAGTGACGACATCTTCTGAGCATTGCTTTTCAGGAAATCGAGAAGCGCAGCTCGAACGCTCAGATCTGTCGCTCCGATCTTCGCGATAAGTGCATCACCACTTCTCAGGAAAACTAATCCGCTCGAAAACAGCATTGGTGATAGCACGCCAAAGTAACTTCTTCGCAGAAATTTTTCAGCGCGTGTCCACACCTTTCTGCACGATATTGCTGGAATACTCGAGGCAACGAAGGAGCAGATGTCGTCACATCCGCCGCAGAGTTTGCGGTACAGCGATAACACCGAGAGAGTTTGCTCTGCCGTGAAGTTCTTTTGTGCACCCATGGAAAGGAACAGGCTCTGCGACACACTGTTGAGCAGCAGCGTCAACTCCACCAATGCATCTTCGTCGTTTAAAGCAGACGCGTGTGGAACGGAGTCACCCTGAGTGAATATTTTCTCGAGCTTCTGCATCTGGATAGCAACCGCATACTCGATCAGCGTCTTGAAGTCTTCAAACGTCGCACTCGACTCGAAAATTGCGCGCTGTAACTCACCCACACGACTGCTCAGATGCCTAATCAACCGCCCAACAATCTTGAGCTCCGTGACGCCGACGAATCCTCCCTTCCACAGCTTCAGATATTTCAGCACTCCTTCAAACTGCTTCACCACGTCGGGATAGAAAATGTACGTGCACGTTGCGTACAGATCCACGGCGTTTGAGATGACTTCGAGTCTGGAGCGCTCGTGATGCTCACTATGGACCTCCAGGGAGTTTGTCTCGTTGCGCGACTCTGGTTGCTCTGATTCGCCTCTCTCGTCCTCTGACGCGTAAATGAACGCATTCAGTAGAGGAGACAAGTTTGCGCGGAGCACTTTCAATATCTCGCCACCCTTCTTGTCGCGCTGCACTCGAAGTAGTAGCGTCACATTCACATTCAAGATCCCGATGATCGCTTGCAAGCAGTAACTCTGAACGGTTGACGCAGCATTTGCTTGAAATGGCTCCGCATACCGTTTCATCAGCTTGAGCAGTACCAAGAAGCTCGTTTCTCGAAGGTCCGCTACGAATGGAATCACCGCCAGTCCGCTTGAAGGGCTGCTAGAGCCCATCAGCACCGACCACTCACTCGGTTCACTCGCCTCCGCATTTTCGGACAAAAATCCAAGAACACGGGCACCGATGGAGACCTCATAGGACACTTCATGTCCAACAGCTAGTGCGTCAATTTGACGTCTCCCTTGATCCAACACCACTGCTGCGGACGCTCTGTGCGACAGTGAGATCCGTTTTCCAGGATTCCGAAAATACGCGAGACTCCCTTTCGAGTTGTCAAGCGTCCACACCAAATTGTTCTTCGCGTCGAAGCAAACAAGCCGTCCGGGAATTACATGCTCGTAACACTTGGGGATCTTGAGTGCCAAGTGTTCTTTGCCGCCGGATACTTCTTCAACAAACGCGCCATTTTCGCAATCGTACTGCACGCAATGAGACTTCTCTGATAGTCGATTTGCAGCCGGCACCATGATTCCGAGCCACTTCCCGTTGGTGTAGATCGCTGGAAGCGCAAAATCAGCATCCGGGACGTTCAGCTCCGCACTCAGAAATGCAAGGAAGTAGCTCACAAATCGTGGACATTGGAGTTGGTTAATGTCGATCGCAAACGACTTGACGAATTCGATTTTCAGCGAGCCATTCAGATTGCTTCTTGGAGTAAAGACTTGAACATTGAAGCGATCTGCACTCATTTCGACCTCGTAGATGCTCGATCCTTCGGAGACGTAGGTGACGAACGACTTCATCGTCGGGGATCGAGCAGAAGAGCCATCGCCAGTGATCGTGTGAATACCAATGATGCTCAAATCCTGCGGAGATACCCGAAGTAGTCGTCGAGGCGCCTTCGACATCTTTTTTTGCTTCTCATTCCCGCTTGTGATGATGTCGCTGTCAAAGCACAGGAAGTTCAGGAATAGAGAGTCGCCGCACAATACCATGCTCGATGCATATGCGTTAGACCCCTTCTCCTCGACTTTTGAGATCTGATCTCCGGCTCGGAAGCTGTGGCAGCTTATCTCTTCTTCACCTTCGGCTGAGTAGAACACGATCAGCTCTGTGCTCTCCGAGATATCTGCTGATTTGTTTGTTCCAGCAAGTAGTTCAGCGAGTAACTCGGCGGAAACTGCTAATGACGATTCATCGTTGCCTTGAGCACTCGTTAATGCGACCTGGAACTTTTGACGAAGCCGATCAATGCTCTCCCCTTGCAGAACTTCAAAGTCGCCGTAAAACGCAGACAAGAGACGAGCTGAACCATCGTTGTTGTTTGGACTTTCCGCTTTTCGTCCCAGCTGCAAGCGAAGCAGCTCGAATTGGTCATCGTCGTGGACGACGCTCCTCTCCTCGACGCCATCGACGGAAAAGACCACGAACAGCCGACGCGGAAGAAAGGTTGAGATCAAGTCATCCAAATCGCTCGTCGCCAAAACATCACGAACGCTCCGCCCAGGTAAGCCACCAGTGCTTCCGCCATTCTTCAGCAGCTCGTTTAGCACCACGTCCGTGACATCGCTGCCGGAACCGCAAAGGGCCGCGCGGAACACTCGCCGACGTTCGAAGCTGTGCGTGTACTGCGACGGATCACTTTCAGCATACACTCTTCCAGCGATCGTGAAGTTCAACCCCGTTCCAATCTTCTGCAGACCAGTCTGCATGCTCCAAGCGTACACGAAGCTTCCGTCAGTTGCTATCGACTCCAATCCGGGTAACTTGTCGCTTTCTGGTGAATCAGTCTCCGCTGCGACCAATTTGATTGGGAACTGCTTGACCATAGAATCCTCTTCCAGTGCCCCAAGAGCGTAGTCGATCTGGTACGACTCCAGTCTTGTCACCATGACATCGACCCACGCTGCGAAAGTGCGACTGCGCAGCATTTCATTGCTTGTTGACAAACCAGATCCGAGCAGGAGCCGCTCTGTGAAGTCCAGTAGCAAACTGACGTGGCCACTGCTTACGCCAAGTGCCAGCAGCAATAAAAGCGTCACCTGGCGCTGCGACTCGGGCAAGTCTTCACCTGTAGCATCTAAAATGCTTCGACAGAAGTCATGCGTGTCGGTGATTAGCGCCTGCTCGACTGGCGTAGAGACTTCACTCTGCAGCGCAAACGGCGGAAAATCCAGCAATGTTTGTACGATCGCTAGCACGCTGCTCTCAAATAGTCGAGGCATGACTGTCCGGAACTCGCGCAGCAACTCAAGTTGAACGCGGAGTGACGCCGCTGAAAACACGCCTGCGGGTGGGCCATCCCAACTGGAAAGGTGGTTCACTCTCGATCTCGACGACAATGCCGACGACGGGGCAACATCGACTCCTTCATCAAGCTCGTCGCTTTCTTGGATTCGTGGATCATGCGCGCTTCGAAGCCGCTCGTCAAGTTGCGCAAAGTAGTGTTCGACGATCTCCACACGCTGCTTCTTCAATCGCTCGCTCGCGCGACTCTCGGCTGATTCACGCGAGAGGATCTTGTCCATCATCTCAGCTGCCAACACGCTCGATGCCAAGTCGCTCTCCATCCCACTGTTACTATGCTGGTTCGCTGATACCACCTCGCTGCTCCTGTTCGTGGACGACGACGAAGACGAGGCTCTTCGTTTCTCACCAGCGAGCGGCGGCTTGCGGCGCTTGCTGAAGAGCTTGATCCGCGCGAGGTCCGCGACTTGCTCGAGCTCGTCCATGGGGACGCCATTCACGCCAGAGATGAGCTGCGTGTCGCTCGGCTCGGCGTCTTTCTCCCCCGTCGCGCTCTTGGCCGCGCTGATCTCCTGGTACTTCTCGGCGACGAACGCCTCGTCGTGGAGCAGCGTGAAGGGCACGCCCTCGCGCCACGCGCGGCGGAAGGCATCCGCGTTGTTCGCTGCCAAGTGGCCTGACGCAGCCGCAGCTGCGCTGCCGTCGAGCGACGACGCCTGCGCTCCCATCCGACACGTCCTTCCTTCTCTCGTCCTCGAATATGGGAATCTTGTTCATGGGTTGAAGCAGACAAAAAAACACTTTTTAAGTGCGCATGTAATTTACATTTTTCCACCTAAACGTGATACAAAGGATATCTGATAATCCTTGTCGAAGCGTCGTCTGATTCCAACTCGCTGCTTATGAGCTGCTCACTCACATGACGTCAGCCTACGAGGAAGATGCAGAGCAACAAGATGAACGACATGCTGCTGACAGTGGACTCGGCGTGGCTCTGCGCGGCCGAGCTGGACATCGAGCGCGAGGAGCTAGAGCGCCGCGAAGCGCTCGCATGCCGGCAGCGCCACCAGATCCGCGGCAAGTACGAGCTCGAGAGCACGAGCGCGCAGCTGGACCTTGAGCTCAAGACCTTTCAGCTCGAACGGAGACAGAAAGCAGCAAAGGTGTACAGAGAGCAGTCGCTCGCTCCGTGCGAGACTCGAGCGAACCGGAACCAAATGGCGTCGCCACCAGCAGCATTGGTAGCTGGCAGGTGCAGTAAAGACGCCAGCAAGCACAAAACAATTCGGAAAGCGAACGTGTATGCGGTGGAGAACGTGCGTCTCTCAATGCTCATGAAGGACAAAGCTCTACTGGAGCGCGTGAAGAAGTACGTACAATATTTATATGGAATGATACTGTGTTGTACTTGTTAACGACATGGTTTCTGGCTCAGAAAGAAGCGCCGCCCGCGTGTGGTGGACGACATGCTGACGCTCGAGAAGTGCTATGTTGCCGTAAGTTTAGAGTTGTCGCCTTCGGACTGGTGTTTATACAGAGACTGACTGATCGTTTGCTGTTGTGTCGCTCTGTGTAGAGTGCTAAGCGATTGCAGCACTGGTGGCGCACGTGTCAGCGGCGGTGGTTCTGGAAATCGTTTTTCAAGAAAGTCCAGGCAAGCGTCCAGATCCAACGCATTGCACGCGGGATGCTCTGCCGTGGGTGGGTGCGCCTGTGGCACATGAATCGCATGTATCGCGCTACTCGTCTCCAGGCTGCGTTCCGAGGCTACTACATACGCAGCAAAGTGATTGTGACATGGAGGCAGTGGGAGTTTGTCAATGTCACAAAGATTCAGGCGATCGTGCGCAGCCACTTTGCAAGGAGGCGCTGTGTACGTCTCAAGCGATCTGTTGCAGTGCTGCATATTCAAATGCTCTGGCGGGGCTACACGTCTCGGAAACAGTCGAATCTGCGCTGGTTAGCACACAAGGCGGTGAACCTTCAGCGACTTGTCCGGGGCGTCCAAGCCAGGAAAGCAGTTCGCAGGCGCCAAGTGCTGGTCCACAGCGCCGCAACGCAGATCCAACGCATATTTCGCGGCATGCAAGCACGTGTGGTCGTCAATACGCTGCTTCGTGACCGCGAGACGAGGAACCGACAGGAGCTCATGCGCGTTCTGGAGGTTGAAGAGGAGTGGCACCGCATTCAGCGAGACAAAGTCCAGAAACGGTTGGAGCGACTGCAACTGCACCGAGAGTACGTTATCGAGTTACTATGATATGGCTTGTTCGTGATGATTGTGGATAAACTATTTGCTCAGCTCAACTGATGGTGATATGTGTTTTGAGCAGAGTGTGCGAACTGGAAGATCAGTACTATCGGAATCACGAGAGGATCAGCGATGTAAGAGTCTCGGTCTTCAAATGCTGACTTGTATACAATACTACGAAGCCAATGGTGACCTAATATCATACCTTCCTTTGCCCTCAATTTAGATGGAGAGCATCTACCTGGACATGAAGACCCAGCGACTCCGCGTCTCCCCGCGAGCGATCGAACAAGGTTGGGTGGAAGAGATGGAGGAAAAGATGAAAGCTCAGCGTGCAGCGATCACGAGACTCAAGATCGATACAATCTTCACACTCGGACTCGAGTTCAAGCAGAAGGAGGAGGCGCTTCTGGAATTCCAGCAGCGCATTCGCGATCTGGAAGAAAAGCGGTATAAGGTGAGAAGAGCAAAACGATTATATGTTTGAGGATTAGTTGTTGCTAAAATTGCTGGCTAACCTGAGGTTGCATTCTTGTTTACCAGCTCGAAATCTGGCGTGAAGAAGAGTTTCTCGATTACTGGGAGGTAAGTCACTGCTGACTGGATGGCGTTGATCTTAGTCTCAAGTGTTTTCATCGAACCGTGTTTTTTGGGCGCTTGTTTAGCGGGAGTGTCTCTACCAGCACAAGCTCAAGCAGATCGAGAAGCAAAGAAAAGTGGCTGAACAGCGGCGGAAGTGGGCCATCCATCGCTTTCGCAACAACGGGAAACCCGACCGACGATGGATATGCGGCAAATGGAGCGGCGACGTGCTTCAGCAGGCGAAGAAAAAGGAGGTTTTCTGTGCCGCGAATGCCGATTTGCTCGCGGGTATTCAGAGCAAGTGGCGAAAGCACCTGGAAGGTAATAAATCAAAGAGCGACGATGTGGATGAGATGATTCGTGAGGTCGACGACCTGGCGAACCAGGTGGGGCTGGTTGCGACGCAGGCGCAGATCGAACAGACAAAGGCGATCTTCGATCCGGTCTTCCAGGATATAGAGAAAACGTATTTCCATGTACAAAACCAGCAGCGCAGGCACGATACGAAGCGAAAAGCGGTGAAAGCGTGTGAGCTAGGCCTACAACTACAGGTCAACGAGAGCGTCAACAAGAATCAAGAGTCTGAAAACCAGGCAATTGTCAAGAGCCCAGCAGAGGTAAGGAGTCGTGAGCAGCGAAAGCGTCAGCTCGTTCAGGCTGCGAAGATCCCATGGCAGCTTCTTGACCAGCTGGCGGCCGAGCGAAGAAAATTCGAGGAGGAGAAAGTCATGTTCAAGGCCTGGGGGAAATCCCACGTCGCCTTGAAACAGCGCCAACCGAATGCCATGCTTCAACATAACGAGAACGATTGACTGTCATAAATATTGCGGCGTCGATGACTTCGTGTAAATATGGTGTACAATCCTATGCGTTGCCTGCGCTCATAGTATAGAGTGTTCAGACTGCTGGCTGCGTCTTGCGGCGCGTCTTTTTCGCCTCGTCCGTCTCGTCCTGGTCGAAATCATCGTCGTACTCGTTCTCCTCATCTTTTGCTGCAGTCACAGGAAGTTTTTGAGCTGGAGCTGCTACTGTAGACTTTGAATCCTGGTCTTGATTGCTTCGAGGTGTCGGTTTGACTGCGAATTGTTGTGCTGCTGGCGGTGCTGATGTCGCTTGAGCTGTCGAGGTTTGGTTCTGAGCTGGCTGGCTCACAGGCGTTTCCGACGTACTGGCTGGCTGCTTTGGATTAGTTGTCGGATGGGCAGGTGTCTCTGGAGTTGCCTTGGTTGCTGGCGTCTCGCTATTCACCTCTGACTTTGCTGGGACTTTCGAAGGCTGTTCTACTTCCAGGTCTGAGCGATTCGGGCTCAAGCTTCCGTTGGCCTTGATTGTTGTTGCCGATAATGGAGTATTTGATCTTGATGCTGTCTTTGGTCTACTCTGGCCACTGGTAGCGCTGTCAGTCTGCTTCACCTTTGCAATCCAAATCTCTAGCTCTTTCATGAGCTCTACGCTTTTCTCCAGCTTCTCTGCTCCCGTTTCAGTTCCTACAGAGGTACGAAAGCACCGAACTCAGTTAGCAAATCTATTCGACAATTTGCCAACAGGCATCGAAACATTACCGAAAGCGAGCGCGTAGAGCCTTTTCAAGTTCGCGACGTCAGCCTCTGGCTTGACCTTGTTCTTTTCCCCAGCAGCCGATGTGATCTCCAATAGTGACTGGTACTTTTCAATCTGCTCTTGGAGTTCACTCAGCTCGTCTTCCTTGGAGTTCATTCGATCTGTGACCCACACTATCCAGCAACAGCAAGAGTAGCCCATGTCAGTAGTTACCACAACTCCAGTCCTTATCTTTTCGTATAAACAAACGTACCATAGCCATCTCGGATGCGCTCAATCTCCTGCTCTTTCTCGTTGTTCTCCGCAAAGAGCTGCTCTTCCTTCTGACGCGCGGAATCGCGCTCTTCGGTTACAACTTGCTGCTGCAACTGCATCTCTTCCTCAGTTTCTTCCATGGTCGCGATCTTCTGAAGTAACGACTGCCGCTCGTGCTCAGCTTCGACGAGTTTTACTTCTGCTTCCTTTTGTTTGAGCTCGAAAGCCTGTACCTTCGCCTCCATCTTCTCAATTTCTGCCAGACACCGCAGCTCCTTGGTTTGCGCTTCCAGAAGCAGCTTCTCGCCTGCTTCAGCGCTCGTTGCGGCAGTGTTGGCGGCAGCTGTGGCGGCGGCAGTCGAAACGCTCGCCTCAGCATCCTTCAGTTTCTTCTTCCAAGCTTCAGCCTCGACTTGCATCACTTTCACCTGAGCTTCAAGCTCCGAGCTGGCAGCCTTGAGCTTGGCTTCGCTCGCCACTGCCAGCTCCACGCTCTTTTTCAGCTGCTCCTTCTCCGCCTGGAGTGACTCTTCAAACGTCTTTTGCTTCTGCTTCATGCTCTCCTCCAACACTTTCTCCTTCTCGCCCATAGCCACGCGATTCTGCTGAAGCTGTGCGTGCAACTGTGTGCCAAAGGCCTCCTGTTCCTGTCGCATCTGCTCCGAGGTTTCGAGCTTCCGCTTAAACTCCTCCACCTGCACGTTCGCAGACATCAGCTCCCCATACATGCTCGCGATCTTGGATTCTTGGTGGCCCTCTTGCTGGTCGCGATTTTGGAGTTGAGACTGCAGGTTGGTGCAGAGTTTCTCAAGGTCGAGCTTCGATTGCTCAAGCGCCAACATCGTCTTCTTTTGCTCTGACTGCTGGAGCGTGAGCGTCTGGATCGTGTGGTTCTGCTCTCCAAGTTTTACCTCCAGCACCTCGTTCTTCTTCTTCACCTCGTCAATTGTCGTCAGCGCATGCTGGAGTTCTTTCTGGAGCTTTTCGTTCTTCACCTTCTCTTCGCTATACCTTTTAACCTCGCACTCGAGACTCTGCTGCAACTGAGTATGATTTTTCTTGAGTTCAAAGACTTCTTTCTCGTAAGCTGCGCATGTTTTCTTCACAACAACAAGCTCTTCTCCAAGGTTGGTCAGCTCTTCCTGCTTCTCTCGCTCAACGTCCTTCGCCTTCTCCCACGACATTTTAGCGTCCTCTAACAGCAGCGAAGCAGTCTCTGACAGCTGCTGTAACAAGGCGATCGCATTTGCACCAAGTGCTTCCAACCCCTTCACGATGTTGTCGCCTTCACTTGCCTCTTGACCTAGTAGCTCTATCTGGAAGAGCGGCAGATCGTTCCACTCGACGCACGTGATTTTGATGTATCGGCCCACGATACCCGTTTGAGAGGACTGGTTGTCGAGCGTGATTGCCTTGACGTTCACCGCATCCGCGTTCGCCTCGAAGTCGCCAAGTGGGTGCCAGTCTTTCCCGTTCAGGCTCGTCGTGACGCGAAGCTTCTTCACCCAGCAGTCTCGAAGTTTCTTCTCGTCGCTAGTCGCTTGCTCTGGTATAGCCACCTCAGCGCTTGTACTCTCACCTCCTTCAGTGAGCCGTGGTGTTGTCGCTGGCTTTGCGTCGGGCTCCCCGTTGTTACTCGCTGGGGGTGCATAAATTGCGGCCGCGCGTACTGGCGTGGCAGGACGGTGTTGGACCGCGTGCTCCATGGCAATCAGAGCGAAATAGCTTAGGAACTTGAGCGTGTCGGTCGGCTCCTTGCCTGCCAGGATGTTGGACGCGGTCGCTGCGATGATCACGTTCGCTTCTGTTGATCTATCTTCGTGTCGCTTGCTATACATTTCCTGCACATGGTCGAGGATCTTGGTCAAGAAGTCAGCGCGCTCAGTCTTGGAGACCAACTGCGAGTAGTCCTTTTCGCTGACGCTAAAGAGCTGGGCGGCAAAACCCGTGTTCTGGATGACCATGGAGATGATGTCGTGGAGGAAGCGCACGGGTGGACGCGCAAAGAGCTTGGCGGGGACCACCACGGTCTTCAGCAGATCGATCCACGAGATGACATAGCCCAAAACCTCGTGTGTCGACTCGTGCTCCCCTGACACCTCAGCGAGCTTGTGTTTGCTCAGCTCCGCTCTCAGGTCCTCAGTGGACTTCAGCACAAACGTACTCACCACACTATCTGGCTTGCTCTCTCCGTCAGCTGAGCCTTTCACACTGCTCGATGGGTGGGGGACCCCAGCGGTGCCATTGAAACAACCGCCCTTGATACTGATCGAGTGGAAGAACCGCGGCAGCTCCAGGTCCACAAGCAGCGATGGCGCTTGGTCCTGCTCATCTGGGATCCAGTACTGAGCACTGTTCATTCGCGTGCTCTTGGCGTCTGGCTTCTTTGAAGATACCACCAGACTCTCATCGTAGATGAGCTTGGACTCCATCCCCAGCGATGCGACCTCGCCCTTTGGTACGTACAACGCAGTGTTATCACTGTCAGCTTGATTCCCATCGCCTTCCCAGTACTTTCGCCACTTCTCCGAGACTGCGAGCACCTTTTGCTTGGTTTGCTCCCAGATGCCTGCGTTGCTGCTCTGTGGGCCAGTTGCAACACTGTCTTTCGTGGTAGCGGAGGAAGATGAGCTAGTGATATGCTGGTCGATGCATTTCGTAAACTGCGTGGTCACGTCTGCAAAGTTGAACACTCGCTTCCGCTCGCTCTTGACGACAGCTACCAGATTCACACGTTGAGCCTGCACCATCGACAGCGTGATTGCCAATCCCTTCTCGCGCTCTTCAAGGACTTGCTCAACCTCTTTCGCGGCATTCGCTGCAGGCTTTGCGGCTGGAGTTGATGACGACGGCGCTGCTGCTGCTGCTGCTTGAGGTTTCGCGGCTTTGAGCTTTGCGCGGTGCTCTTTGAACCGAATGATCTCGCTCGTCATGTCATTGATCAGCGCGTTGCTCTCGCAGACGAGCTGGTTCTCCAATACCAGTAGCTGCGTGCTTTCTTGGTGGATGTTCTGCAGTTTGTTGCACAGCTGACTCGCTGTCATGTGGAACGACGCTGCCGAGTCGTCTCGCTTCGCTGTGTCACTACCATTCTTGCCATCACGAGGCGTGCTGCGCTTGCCCCACTGGTCGACGTCCTTGTGAAGTGAGTCCTTGAACACCATGATGAGCGTCCGGTGGTCTTTGCTCTCGCTCTCCAGTGCTTTCATCTTGGCTGCTTTCTCGAGCCACCGCTCCTCTATGGAGCTGCATCCTGTCGCACCGATCACACCGGAAGGGGAGCGGTCGAGGTCTCGCAACGCCCGCAGCATGAGCTCAATGTCGCCTTTTTCCTCCAGTAATTTCCACTTACGCGTCCGCTCTTCGCGGATTTTCTGGTCGGCGAGCGCCTTCTCCTTGGCGAGTCGCTTGCGCTCGAGCTCATGCTGCTTGGAGAGCTTGGCCTTGTCCTCCCAGGTCTGCAGTCGGATGCGATCCATCTCCTGGATCTGCTTCTCGTAGGCCTTGACGATGTCGTCCTTCTCCTTCGGGTCAAGTCCCAGTGTCACTTCGGTCTGCTCGGTCAGTTTCTTCTTGAGTGCCGCGATCTCCTCGTTTAGCTGGCTGATTTGACTCGACGCCTCATTCTTCTTGGCGTTCACCTTGATGGACTTGGCGCGGCTCGCATACTTCAACGTGCTCAGCGTCTCGGGGTAGTTGATGTTTGCGGGCGAGAGCGTCGCGAGCATCGAGCAGAGACTATTGCCACCGAGCGACTCCTGCAAGACGCGCGTGAGCTTGGAATTTCGATACGGGATGAACACCTTCTTGCCCATACGCGAGGCCTCCACGAGCGCATTGATCACATTCCCCAGTGCGCTCAGACTCTTGTTGATGTTTGCACCTTCTTTGAGCCGGTCGCCCTGGGCGCCGGTCGACGCGGCGCGCTCCGAGCCCGCGAGGTCGACGAGGTTGATCTTGGCAAAGATGTTCTTGCTTTCGTCCTCTGAGTCCTTCTGGTGGATCTTGATTACGAAGATCGAGTGCGACCGCGAGCTCTCCGAGTTCATCTGCGTGTATCCGACGGTGCGCGCCGACGCGCCCTGGGCCATGAGGTCGATGACCTCGTCGCGACTGTCGACCACGCGCTCTTGCAGGTCCTTGACGTAGATGCCCAGTACCGAGTGCTCCTTGATCTCGAGCCCACCCTTGTTTTTCTTGCCATTGCCGCTCGAGTCAAGCAGGTCGTAGATGATCTCGTTGTAGATCTCGAAGAACGAGCACTCGACGAGGAAGAGCTTGTTCGGGTGCTGCGCCTTCTCGACCTGGATGCGGTCGAAGATGGACTTGTTCATGCGCGGGATGAGCCCCTCGAGCGCCTCGTTGCCGCTTACGCCGCTCATGCTAAACGTCTTGCCGCTGCCCGTCTGGCCATAGGCGAAGATCGTGCCGTTGTAGCCGCCAAAGGCGCGGTCAAGGATTGGCACGCCGATGTCCAGGAACACGCTCTCCTGGAACGAGTCGCAGCCGTAGACAAAGTCGTAGCCGAACTGGTGCTTCTCTGACGGGTTTTCAAGGTTCGTGAGCACGGCGTTGCCGTTCTCGGCCGTGAAGCATGACACGGCCTGCTCACGGATCTCGCGCTCGTTCATGGGCCGGCAGCGCACTGCCACGCGGATGTTCTCGGCCTCCTTCTCATCGGGCTTCATAGCTTTCAGCTGGCGACTGGCGGTCTCTCTCTCTCTGTCTCTCTCTATAGGAACAAGCAACACGCGCCTGAGATCATCACCGTGGAGCTCTGACGAATTGCACGACAGCCAAGTGGCTCTTCACGATCATTCGGCTGAGCTTGGACACGTCGATTCAAAGCTGCTGCATGGACGCATGACCCTTTGACTTCCCAGAAACCGATGAAAACGGTTTGCAACAGGGTCGTAATTATCCTCGCTGGATGACAGGGCGTCTTGGGCAATTACGAGCTCGTTAGCCCTGGATAGTGGAGCACACACGTGACTAGCATTAAGACTACAGGAAGCGATGGAGGTGCGCGACGCCGAGACGGGCGAGCTGCTCGTCCTGCATATGCCTGAGCCGCTCTCGCCGCCACGATCGCACACGAGGCGCTCGACACACGACGCCGGCGTCCACGCCGAGACGCAGTCCACGCGCAAGCTGGGCGACATGGTCGCGTGGCAGCATAAGCAACTCGACCGCATCGAGGTGCTGTAGTTATAATAGTGTCCGAAGCTCGGCGTGTACACTCTCACTCACCGTGCGCCTGCGTGCCTTGCCCATACAGTAGAAGGCTGATCAGCGCTTCCGCAACTCGCTCGAGGGTGTGCGCCACGAGTTGCGCCGAAAGGACATCTCGGAGATCGTCAAGCGGCAGCTCGAGGCCGAGCTCCTGGACCGCATGAAGGCGCAGTACGCCGAGCAGGTGCAGCGTATGGTCGTGGATGAGATGGAGCGCGAGCTCGAGCGCGAGGTGCACGTGCGCCTCGAGACTTCGATGATCGCCAAACAACGGCTGACCAGGCGCCACGAGACTGAACGCGCGTTCTACATGCAGCAGGTCGAGCGCGTACGCGACGAGTGCGAGATGAGCCTCACGGCCGCCATGGCGCAGCACAACTTTCTCCGGTAGTCTAGGCTAGGTATGAATTTAGCGAAAAAGGTGAATTGCTGAATTTATGCTTAATTATAAGGTCTGGAGCAAAAAATATCGTTTATAGTGGATTCGAAATTGGTTATAGTGGACACCACGAACTCAAGCGACCGCGTCGTCCTCCCGCGCTGTCGCTCTGCTCTGCTGCCTTCTCAACTGATCAGCAAGCTCGTTGATTGCTGCCATGAGCTCTGTGTGCTGTCGCCGCCGCTCTTCACGGTCTTCTGCGTGCAGATCTCGTACCTTCTCCAGCAGGTATGCCGCCGTGGCGTGATCCACTGCTGACACCACTCCATCGTGAGAAGAAGTGGTGCTTGGCACCATTGAATTCTCCAAGCGCGGACGCTTTTGAGCCTCACCTTGAGCTGTTACGCTGGTATCATTCGACTGCGTCTCCCGCTCTGCGTCCGTGCGAATTTCTTGAGCGATGATGCGCTGCACTACACTAAGCACGCCAGTGACTGGATTGTCCGCTCTTAGTATTAACGCTGGCTGTTGCTGCTCTGCCGATTCTTCTTGTAACGCGAGAGGCGGCGGTGATGGTGGTGTGGTATTCGCAGAGGACGGTGGCTGCTCAACGAGATTGACAACTACTTCTGCCTCGGCGCGAATTCTCATGATCGCATCCACCTGATCAAATTCGTCTCGTGACAGGTTCGTAGCGCGAATCTTGTGCGTTGTCCTGCATCACAGCATTCGAGGTGACGATTAGCTAGTTAGGCACAGCTCTAAGCAAAGCCATGTTATAGGCCATGAAGCACCCCACATACCGAAGTTGTCGCCGTTCTGTCTTGGTCAGTTCGAACCACGTCCGCCTCATCTGAGATCTATCACCACAACCAGCGCGTGGGTCTCGTGAATCGTCATAGCGTTTGATAAATCGATACATCTCGTTCATCGAGTGCATCTTCTCCTCCACGGCCTTTCGCGACCGACCGAGCGATCCGCCAGCAAGCGCCTTGAGCTCATTGAACACGAGCTCTCCCAATTGTGAGCCACGCAGACTTGGAGACACACTCTGGATGTCGCTCCAGATCCTAGCGAGCTCTGCGGTCTCGTCATCGCTCCACTTGCGCTTGCCGTCAGGCATCGCATCCTGCTGGGGACCATCAGTATCACCTCCAGGGCTGCTTTTGGGACCGTTACCCAGTACTGACAGTGAGAGTAATGGCAGCGGTGGAAATTGATGCGCACTGTATGCAACCTTGCGCTTCTTTCCTTTCGTAGCCGCCATCGTGCCAGCATGCAACACGCTGTCCAGCACGTGGAAGACCTCCTGCGAGATGTTGGGGATGCGGATCCCATGCAGCGACCTGCGATCCATACATCATGCACGCATCAGCTGTTATGTCTAGTGTACAACAGAACATGCCTTCCATGTACAAATACGCACCGCACGGCGCGCCGCTCCTGCTTGGTGAGGTCGAACCACGAGCGCAGAAAGCTGTTGGTGCCGCCGACCCGCTGGCGCCCAAAGTCGCGGTTCATCTCGATGATGAAGCGGTACATCTGCTTAATCGTGTAGAGCTTGTCCTCCACGGCCTTGCGTGTGCGCCTCGCGGGTTCGCTGTCGTCACCGAAAGCAGCAGCAACAGCATGGGCGCTGCCGCTGCCGCTGCGCTCCACACGTTCGCCAAACTCGCCGTACACCAGTTGCGCCTTGGCGACGCGCCGAAGCTCCGGGTGCGCGAGCTCCACGCGGCGCCAAATGTGCACGAGCTCCAGCACCACGTCGGGGCTCCAGTTGCGCTTGGTGTCGGCCACGTGCTCGTCCGCGTCGTCCTGCAAAAACGAGTCTTCTTCTTGTGGTGTCGCCATTATTGCCATCATTGTCGTTTGTGTCTGGAAATCGAATTGTGTCAAGGGGGAATTTTTTTTTCTGGAGTGGAGATGCTGAGCTTCTTTCCAATCAGGAGAATTTTATCTAAAAAAATGTATGAAATAGTCGAATTGTGGAATCATTGCTCATTTTACCGGGAGAGAACAGGTGCTGTGGTTTCTGGAAGAATGCAGTTGGTAGTCATTTTAGACAACCGTGCCGATATGGTAGTCAATACGGAGTAGATATGGCTACACTCTAAAAATAGCGTGGCAACTTCAACATGCACCACCATTCAGTGGATCTGATCTGGTGGCACTCACTCTCCTGGTCGCTCGTGCCCCACCACCTCTATGCTCACAATCCCAGTCATTGCAATGGACGCGGAGCCAGATGCCATTCTGTACGAGGGCGAGGAATACGCAGACGATGACTTTGAGGAGCAGGACGGAGCCTTGAGCGGCACCAAGTTATCGATACTCGCTGTTTCTGGGCAGGTTCATCCGCTCAACCCAGTCAGTGAGAATGCAGCAACGCCCGCACTTGTAAAAACGACTGCCGCTGTTGATGACGAGGAAGAAGGATACGAAGATGATGGCAGCGCCTACAGCGACGACGACTTCAAGGCCGACAAGATACCTCGGAGCATTTCAGCATTGACGGTGCAAGACAAGAGCCGAGATTTCCCAATCTCAGCGAGAAGCAACAACGTTGGTCACAACAGCACTCATGATGGTGTTGATGACTTCGAGCCTGCAGAAAATACAGACTGTCCGAGCAAGACATATCACAGTGTCACGAGTAACGCCCAATCGGAGGTGGACCTCGTCAGCATTCATGCGCATAGAGAGCCCGAGCTGCTGCTGCCGCCTCCAGCTCCTGCAGACCAAGTTTCTCTGCTCTCCGACGCTGCACTTGAGAGAAACTTGCACCTCCTCCGTCTCTCGGAGAAACGCGCGGCAGTTGCAGCGAAGCGAATTCTGGAATACCGAGAAACGCAGGCGCACCGAGAGGCTCAGCTAGCAGCAGAGACCGCTGCTGCAAAGAAGAAACGCGAGCAATTCCGAGCGTCAAACCGCAAGATCTATGAGCAAATGGGCGTCAGCAAACTCACTGGCGAGCAGCGTTATCAGCTGCTGGTCGAGGAGAGAAAGCTTCTGAAGCAGCACCGAGACGCGAGCGCCAAGCTCGAGAAGCAGCAGCGCTGGTACAATGCAAAACCCGCAGCTGAGTGCAGCAGGAAACACCTCGCGCCGGGGCATGTAGCTGAGCTTCAGGTCCGATATGGTGACGTCTGTAAGCAGAGACAAAGAGACATTGTGCAGCGCAGTCAGATCATCATGGCCAACCAGGCTGAACTGCACCTGCAGGCTCAGGCCATTGTTGCGAAGTGCCCTCAGAAGCAGTACGTTCGCGGGTCGTATTTGGAAAAAAAGGCGAAGCCAACACACACAAGTCAGTCACAGAAGAAGACACATGCTGTTGGCGAATTGTTAGCACACGACAACAACGTGTACTCTCCTCGAGTCATTCAGCATTCAGATGCACCTGCAGCCTATAAAATCATATAGCTACCTGAATACAAACGTATAGGCTGACTACTACATTTTACTCGCTTGCTTGCTGCTGCTGGGCTCTCGGCGAGGGCGTCTTCTTCTTGAACGACTCGAGCGCGCGCAAATTCGCTGGTCCACCCCACAGCGAGCTGAAGACGCCGTGTTCGTAGTCGACGAGGTCGTCAAGGCTCACGTCGTCGGCGTTCGTGATCACTTTCTTCTGGCCGTGCAGCACTTCTGCAATATAACATTTCCACACAATAACAAAGTTAGAGCGAGATTAAACACAGCAAGCAAAGCTCACAGCAGATTTACCAGACGAGACTTGGTCGAACGCAGCGACGAACTCCAAGATCTTCTTCTCCACCGGCTCCTGTTCCGCGTCAAACACCAGATCCGCGAGTCCCAGACGCACGGCATCCTCTGGGAGCGTCTTGACGGCTGTGCAGAGCAGACGCAGTGCATGTTGGCGCCCAACAAGCTTGTAGAGACGCGCGCCGCCGCCCCACCCAGGCGAGACACCCATGCGCGCCTGGACGAACTGGATGATCGCCTTGGAATCCACGAGTCGGTAGTCACACGAGGTCGCGAGCTCTGCGCCACCACCATAGGCACCACCTTCGACAATCGCGAAGCTCACGAGCGGCAGGCGGCGGAAGCGCGTGAGCGTGTCGACCATGAGTGCGCCCATGGCGGTGCCAGCCTCGTTCGACGTGAGCTGCTTTTGCGCAACACGCAGGTCTGCGCCAGCACAGAACCAGCCACCCGTACCTTTCAGGATTACCGTGTTCAGGCCACTGTGCACAAGTGGGTCTTCTAACTGCGTGACGATGTCCGCGAGCTCGGCCATCATCCTGCCACTAAGCGCATTCCGCGCCGACGGGTTGTGGATCTCGACCACCGCGACCTTCTGCAGCGCGTCGAGGCCCAGGTATGCGAGCGACTCGCGCACACAGGTGCTGGAGGGCAAGTGCAGCCGCACCGTATCGTCAGCGCGGCCCATTTGGCGCAGCGTCTCGCGGCTCTGCGCCACGAGCGCCGGCTTGTCGTGCGCGAGCTCGGACACGAACGTGAAGAGGTTGGCCATGGAGTCAAAGTCAATGAAGGCGGGCGGCGGAGGAGGAGAAGCGAGTGCTGCTGACAGACTGCGGAAGTGCGACTGCGGCCGATGGAGAGGGCGCCGCTGGAGAAGCCGCGTCGACGAGCGCATCTGCCGCCTTGAAGGTGGTGAATGATGTCGTCACGCGAAGCGCAATTGCGGCAACCTGTTTATTATTTTGGTAGCCGCTGAAAGCCTACTTATAAGCAAGTAAATTGGATAAACTTCCAGTTATTCACTGATTAGAATAGGCATTTTGTATATTTGAACGTGATATTAGAGGCTGAAAATTATCCTTCATGTTGAGTATCACCCTCGATGCTGTCGAAAAAGGAAGCGAAAAAAACAAATTTCAGGTATCACCCTCGATGCTGTCGCGAATTAGCCTGAAAACCAACAAAAAGCAAACTGATGGCTCCAAGCGCGCCAGGCAAATCCGAAAACAACGAAGAGCTCAGCAAAACAAAAGCGCGCGAACGCCCGACTGGCCGCATCCATTCCGTCACTTGCGCTCCGACCGCCAGCCAGCCCCATAGAGAGGACAGCCAACTCAGCACACTACACAGCATGTCAACTGAGCTCGTGGCGATCGAGAACGACGCGTCGGCGTCCAGCAGCGCGGCCGAGATGGTGCTGCTGGCCATGCTGCCGCAGGACGACCAGGTGATGATGGTGCAGACGCCGGCGCTGCGCACGATCGGCGACCTCGAAAGCTTCATCCGCGAGGAGTACCGGCGCGTGTTCCCCAAGAAGGCATCGCTGCAGCCTGACGCGCGCATTCAGAAGTGCATCACGATGGACAAGGTGCTCAACCGCCGCAAGCAGGACGCCAATGGCAACGGCAACCACCAGAAGCAGCGCCACTGCTTTGTGGAGCTCGCCAAGAACGTGCAGGTCGGCAATGTGTTTGAGAACATGGAGCAGATCTACATCGTCACGGACGCCAGCAACAAGCAGCCACAGCCTCAGCCGCAGAGCCAGAACCAGCAGCCAGGCAAGAAGAACAAGAACAAGCAGATGAATGGCCAGTCGCCAGCGCAGTTTAAGCCGACGAGTCCAACCACAACGGCAAAGCAAAATTTACTTGTTGCGGTTGCTGAGCAGAAGAAGGCCAAGGCCGTTGAGCCAGTCATGACTGCCACAACCGAGGAGAAGAAGCCAGCCGAGCAGCGAAAGAAGAAGCAGGCCAAGGAAGTGGCCGCTGTTGCTGTTGCCGTGCCAGCGCCTGTGGCTACGGCCACTACACCACTAGTGAAGAAGGTGAAGGACGCGGCGCCAGTACCTGTCGTGGCTGCCGAGAAGTCAAAGAAGGAGAAGGCCGTCAAGGCATCAGCTGCTTCTGCTGTGAACGAGAAGACTTCAGAAGCTGAGAGCACTCCTGTGCAGAAGAAGGTGCGCGCTCGCAAGGCGGCTGACGAGCCTGCTGCTGCCTCGAACGGATCTCTTGGAGAGGTCGAGGCTGCTGCTGCGACGCCAGTAGCTACTCCGCCTGCGAAGAAGGCGAAGGTCACTCCTGCTGTGAAAGAGACCAGCGCAAAGACTGAGACGACGACAAAGTCCCCGAAGACCACGATGAAGGCCGCTGAGGCGAAGAAGACTGCCGTTGTCAAGGCTGTGAAGACCGCGAAAGAGCCAAAGAAGCAGGAAGAGACCGAGACCGAAAGCACCGAGAGCTCGAACGCGGATGAGCTCGTCCCTGTTGTCGTCAAGCCTGCCCGCAAGACCAAGAAGAACGCTGCTGCTGGTGAGAGCACGGATGCGCCGTCTGCCAAGCGCGCCAAGATCACGGAGGAGAAGCCAGCGAAGCTCACTGCCAAGGCCAAGCGGGAGGCGGCCGCCGCTGCCGCCGCAACTGCTGGTGAAGAGGTTGAGAAGCCGGTTGTGAAGCTCACTGCCAAGGCGAAGCGAGAAGCCGCTGCTGCGGCGGCTGCTGCTGGTGGAGAGGCTGACGTGGCGGAGAAGCCTGTGAAGCTGACTGCTAAGGCGAAGAAGGAAGCGGCCGCCGCTGCTGCTGCTGTGAAGCCAATTGAAAAGGCCGAGAAGCCTGTGAAGCTCACTCTTAAGGCCCGTAGAGAAGCTGCTGCGGCGGCGGCAGCGGCTGCCGCCAAGGAGAACGAACCAGTTGCAGAGCCACAGGCGGCCTCAGACGAGGAAGCTACCCCAGCAAAGCCAATCGTCGCTACTCCCAAGGCTGTGGTCGCGGACAACAAGCCACCTCGACGCACGTTCAAGGAGACTCTGGCCGCCGCACGAGAGCGCATTGAGGAGGAGAAGAGAAAGAAACTTGGCAGTGGTGTTGTGGCGCCAATCAAGACTGCTCCTGTTGCCACTGCCAAGCCGGCCAAGGCCTCTCCTGTCGTTGCCAAGCCTGCCAAGGCTTCTCCTGTGGCTGCTAAGCCAGCCAAGGCGGTCGTGGCCAAGCCAGTGACCACCGTCAATGAGTCTACGGATGACTCGGACTTTGAGGAGGCGGCCCCAGTTGCCGTAAAGAAGGCAGTTGTGAAGCCCAAGACCGTGGCACCTGTCGTCAAGGCTGACGCTCCTACCGAGACCGATTCCTCAGACGACGAGGAGCTCGACTACTCGCAGAGCCTCCTCGCGGACTTGACGGGCAAGTATTAGACGCAGCAATAGTGCATGCATGTGCATTTTCTTTCGTGTGGTGTGGATGTTGTAAACTGGAAATCGCTAGTAATCCGCAGTTGCTTACCATCTTCAACTGTGTTGCTACTTTCCAATAGAATCGGTTCACGAGTCTCATCCTGTTGCTGAAGCTTCAGCCGTCGTATCAACGCCACCAAGACCATCAGTGTCAAGTTCAGAGAAGAAGTTGCGCATCACAAAGAAGATAGCCACCAAACTCACATTGCCTACGGACGAAGACGACCACGTGGCCGAAAGCTCCCAGGGCGACGACGAGGCCACGACTGATCTCTCGCAGGATTTCTTGCAAGACCTGTCGCAGAAGGCCGGCATCTCAAATTCCAACAGCGTGCTGCTCTCATCGCTGTCCAAGAACCGGTTCTCGCTCGGCAATATTCCCGTCGCGAAGCTCAAGAAGTCGTCCAAGAACCCGTTTGCTTCGGCATCGACTTCGTCTCCTGCAAAACTTCAAGATACGCAACCGAAGAAGCGCGGTCGGCCGCCAAAGGTCAAGCAATAGAGTTATCGATAGTCCACGGATTGACGGGCCTTTGGTTTGATACGGCGTGGACTCACAATTCGATTCTTGTTTTCTTGTTTCATGGTTTCTATGATCAAAATTGTCATCACACTCAAGCCGCAGCGGCAAGCAAAAGATGCACACGCACTTACGCCTTACTTAAGGCAGGATGCCGTTCGTCATGCGCTGGAAGACGTCGTACTGCCGCGTTCGGTAGCTGTTGTGGCTGCGGCGCACGAGCTGGAGCACGTGCTTGATCACCTGGCTCTGGTTCAGGTTGAGCTGGAAGAGCCGCTTCGTGGCGCTCAGGATGTCACGCGGGTTCTGCGACAAGAAGCACGGGCACGACGACTCTTGTGCCATGATCGCGATCATCATGAGCACTGTGTCTGCGTGTTGCTACAGATACACAAACACCAGGGTCATTGTCAGTATGGTTGCACGCATGCACATATTCAAGAGTGGAGACAGAAAAAGTCTTACCTGGAGCGCCAGGAAGCCCTGGATGAGGAAGATCACATACGCCTTGAAGTACTCGGACTGCGTGCCGCCCATGGCCTCGACCATCTCGCCAGTCAGCTTGAACGGCGCGGTCTCGAGACTGAACCGTCCTCCGGGCGCGATGCCCAGGATGAAGCCGTAGTCAATGTGCACGACGTGGCCGTCGCTGTCGATCATGATGTTGCCGTTATGTCGGTCCTTGATCTGCAAAAAGTAGCACGCGAGCGAATACGCGGCCATGCTGCGCACAAAGTTGGTCATCGCAGCCTTATACACGGGCGACTCGACGTCCCCGTAGGTCTTCAGAAAATGGTTCGACAGAGTCGTGTAACCGCGGCGCTTCTTGAGCCCGTCCAGGGACGTGGCATCTTTCACATACTCGATCATGCCGGTCGACGCTGAGGTCGCAATGATCCCGTACGGCAGCAGACGTAGCGGCAAGTCAGCACTTTGGAAGATGTCCTGGAACTGGCGGATGAGCTGCAGACAGAGCACTTCCTGGCGGAGGTCGTCGTTCGACTTAACGATGAACGCAACACAGTCCCAGCCCTCGGATTGTGAGAGCTCCATGTGGCGCGACGACATGCGCAGCCGCTCTTTCTTTTCTTCAAAGCTCTCGCCAAAGGCGCTCTCCTTGGCGATGAGGCGCTGCTTTCGCTTGTCCGAGACGAACTCGTGAATTATCTCCATCTGCTCTTTCAGCGTCGCCAGGTCTTCGCGAATTTTCTCCACGTTTTCGACATCGTCTCGTGAGAAGATGTGCTTCTCCATCGCTTCTTCGACAGAGTGGAGAGCACCGAGTGCTTCATCGGGTTTGAACTTCCCCATGAACGACCCTTTGCGCGACATGGACGAATGCTGATCGTCCCCAGACTGGTTGGATGTGTCGGCATGGTAGGCTGAAGACGGACGCTCTTGTCCGTTCGAGGTGCTCGGGGATGACGGCAACGACGTTGTCGCTGCACCAGCATGGGTGTTCGCGAATGTGTTCTCAGCAGCAACGCTGAACGCTGCCGAGGGCGAATACGCATCGTGTGAAGCTGGACTTGAAGCGTTCGTGTCCGCCTTCTTGTTGATCAGGTCGACAGGGTTCCTTGTGTGCTTTGGCTTGATAGTGGTCGACTCACTACGGAGTCGATACGTCGCACTTTCACTCGCTGTGAACTCTGTCGGATTGCTGGCAGCACTCGGCGAAGCAGGAGACTTTGGCTGGACTTGAGCGGACTCAATCGCACCCGAGTCAATGAGCTCACTACCAAGCCATAACGCGTGAGCTTCGTCAAAGACGATCTCATTCTGGGTCATCCACGACACCACGTCCTTACCCGAAAACACACCTTCTGACTTTGGAGAGTCCGCGAGCATACTGATTTCGAGGTTCTGTGCCATACGGATGAGCTGGTCCTTCGTGAACTTCTCCACCTCGTTGAACAGCGGGCTTGAGTTTCTCTCGGCGTACAGCTGAGCTTCGAACACTTCGCCTTCACTCACGGACCGCTTCTTGCGACCGGCCAGCGTGTCCGAGCACACAGAGATGATCGAGTCCAGCGACTTTGCCGTCGTGTTCACGAGCGAGCCTGAGCGACGACGGCGCAACTTACTCGGTTTCTTCTTAATCGTCGCCGCAATAAGCGCTGGCGGCGGGTTCGACGCAACGCGGTCGCGCGCTTCCTCGCGCTCCTCTGCATCCATATCTTCTTCGTCAATCATGTTGGCTCGACTTCCGTTCAAACTCACGATCGCGTGCTTGTCTTCGTCGGCTCGTGACGCAAGTTCAGACGAAAGCGTACCGCCGTGGTCATCAAGCGTGTTGAGCTCAAGCGCTTGGCCAATGTCGCTGCTGGTAGCGAGTTCAATGGCACTTTTCGAGGCGAATAGTGGGTCCGATGCGGAGTTCTTTCGGCTCTCTGGCGTCTCGCCAGTCGCACTCGCTTCGTAGCTGATGCTCGTGGCGTAATCGTCGTCGCGAGACGCTCCTTGGGTGCTCGCAGTCATCGTCCTTGCTCGCTGCATCCAGTTGCTCTTACCAGCGAGGTAAGTGATCATCTCCACCTCAAAGAACACGAGCGTCGGCGCTCTCGCGCGGGTTGTGAACACAGTTCCTTCGTTGCGAGCGATCGTAATGAACCGCTGGAGCGGGTCTTCGCACGAGCCAATGGGACAAAAGGCTTCCTCTGGCAGTTCGAGTTTCTGGAGCTCGATCTTCAACGCGGCCTTGCGATCTTCGGGCGGGCTGTGACGCAGACGCTCCGTCATATCGCAGAGCTCTTCGACAAACTTGATCTGGGTACTAAACACGCGCCATTCGATACCAGACTCGTCTGAGAGGCGACTGGGCACCACGAGCTTGCTCCCGAATAGAAACTCAGGCGGGACCGAGCACGCCGTGATGACCTCACATAATTCGCCAAGCGGACTCATGCATCCATTGTTGGGCAACAGGGTGCGGGCGAGTACGTGAAATCTGTCAAAGAGACATGAGATCATCTGTGCCTGGAAGTCGGGCGCTGGAACGTCGCGGTCGACCTGGAATCTCCACTCTTGCTGTGAGATCTGCATCTCCAGGTTGATCATGAGCACTTTGCACAGGCTGAACTTGCGGAAGAGGTAGTCCGGGATGAGCAGCTCCGATTGACCGAAGCCCCAGCCGCAGCTGTCGTCGATCGCGGCCCTCGTGAGCCAGTAAATGGACGTCGCGAAGCGGATGTGCAGCTGCGCGGCGTAGCAGATCACGCGGAAGAGCAGCGCTGCCTTAATATTGTTGCGCGACCAGTCAACCGTGAGCCACAACTGAAAAACCTGCGGCAGGAAGAACTCGAAGTCCGGCAGGTTGAGCGCCGCGAGTTCCAACAACTTGGTCACGACGTGCGCGTACGCCTCGTCGCACCCGTGACGGTGCAGGTGGAGCACTTGGATGATATCCGAAACGCCGAACGCATTGTCGCTGAAGAGCCGGCGAAGTGCCTCGACCTCGTCCTCTTCCGACTTTGTCAGCACGGGCTTCTTGACACCCCCACTGTCCAGCTGCGCCGTATTCAAACGCTGCAGCAGCATGCTGAGCCAGACCGTGAACCGTTGCACACGGTAGCAGCCCGTGCAGAGCCGCACGCCATCGTTCATGGAGAAGTGGCGCAACGTCGCGAATCGAAGACTGTGGTCCGAACACACGGATCCGCCGCAGTTGCGACAGTGGTGCTGCCGCTTGGCGCTGTCAAACTTGAGGCTGCAGGTTGGATGGGAGCAGCTCGACAGGTTCTTGAACGCCGGGCGCGAGTGGTGCTTCTTCTCCGCAAAGCCCAGGCCGCCGAGCGAGAGCAGCATGATATCTGGGTGGGCTTTCACTTGAGCGCGCCACTTGTCGCCCGCCTCGGCGCCGCCCTTTAATGCACTGCGAATGTACGCGAGCCAGTTCTTCTTGTCCTCCTCCGAGTCTGCGTCCACGTTGAAGACGGCGCCGGTCGTGAAGTAGAGCTTGAACGAGTTGCGGTACGTGTGCCAGAGGCCCTTGCCGTCCCAGCTCTCGACCTTGACGATCTCGGCGCTGAACGCCGCGTTGATGAGCGAGCTCGCCGTGTCGCGCGTCGTGAAGCGGCAGAAGTTGACGCCCACGCAGCGGCAGAAGAAGCGCTTCATGCGGTGGTACGTCAGCCCTTCGTCGCGCATGCTCAGGTACCCTTTCATGCCGTAGCCGTCGACCTCGGCGCCCAGCGGATTGGTGTCATTCGCAGACGACGGCGCGGTCTCCGAGGTGCGCTCCTGCGACGAGTGCTGCGACGATACGCGCGCGTCACTACCTTCATCGACGCTATCCGAGACCGCGGACAGTACCACGCTCATCGCTGCTGCGTCCTCGTCGTTGCTCTCACCTTCCTCGTCGACGACGGCGTCGACGGCAATGTCCACGCCCTCATCCACTTCCGTCACGAGGTGCACCACGTCTCCGGTGTCGTCATTGTCGCCATCCAGAGGCGCAGCAGAGGCGCCTGATACCTCCTGGGGCTTGGCATCCGCACGCAGACCGTCGCTGCTGCTGCTGGAGGGCGCCGCTAGCGTCGTCATCGCGTGAGGAACGGAATGAGAGTAATGCGCTATGTTCACGCACCGCCGTAACAATTTACGGCCGGAGTGCATGTATCAGCTGACTACTTTGGTGTGGTGCACATCATTCTAACACGTATCGCCTGCTGATGCGACAGTTAACTGCTGTGTGACAGTTTTTGTTGTTGAAGAAAGTGCAAAACGATCTTGACTACTCCATTCAAAGGTCAAGTGTAATGAGGAAAGCAGTTGTTGCGCGCAGGAGCTTGGAGATTCAAAGAGCCAAAAAGACTGTCCAGGGCGGGAGAGCGCAATAAAATCGAACCAGACTCATTACCAGACGCGGCCTGCACAACGGGAAGGAAGGGAGGGGCGTTCTCCACATCAGCTAGTATCCGTCCTGCCACATAGAAGGAGGGGGTTCGACGGCCAGTGACCTAAGCCACCACTCGCCCTACTCGCGAGACGAGCGAGAAACCATGACGACGGCGGGCTCGTTGAAGAAGAAGCGGCGCAAAATGAAGCAGATGCAGGGCCTGCTGCTACTCGCGCGGCCGCAGCACCAGCAGCCTGTAATGGGAGGGAAGGCGCTCTTCGGCGTGCCCAAGAAAGTGCTCGTGGTGCTCCAGCCGCGGCAGCTGCAGCTCGCGTACTCGGCGCAGGTAGGAACTGTGTGTGTGTGGAAATCAATGGGCGTGTGTGCCATACCGTCTAGTGTGAATGTGGCGATAGTAACATGTGCATGTGTTGGGGTAAAATAACAGGTGGACCAGGATATGATGCACATTCTCGGCCGCATCGACCTGCGCAGCGCTCAGCTGGAGCAACTGCCAGACGGCTTCATCATCCACGAAAACGGCTCCGACAAGGTACCTGCGGTTTCTATTCAGATCAAGCCTACGGGCGCGCTTTACATGCGATTGGTGGCTCGTACAATGACGAGTGAGTGAGGCTAATGTTGCTGCCGGCTCCTATTGCTGATGTATGTGGTTGGTTATCTTCTAGAAATTCAAGCTCCAGGATCGTGACAAGGCGACCACGGACGCGTGGTTCTACGGGGTCTACGCGGCCATCACTGAGTTCACGCGGCTGCCGATCCCCGCGAGTGAGGACCACTCCCATCGGTTCTCGGCCGTGCTCAGTACAAGTCTCCTGGACGAAGTCACGCAAGAGCCCGTAGGGGATGCAAGCGTGGAAACTTGTGTTATGTCCTTATTTATTAACGCTTGCAATACGTGATGTCGTTACGGGAATGAATTAGGAATACGAGCTGTCGTGTCAACTGCTCCTGCCTGCGCGTCCGTTGGAGAAGCCGAGCATCCGGTGGAAAGTCTGGAAGACCTTTGCGCAGCTCCAGGCTTTTGACGAGTACGAAGCCAGCGGGCAGCCGTTGCTCTAGGTGTTGTTGATTCTGAGTCGACTTCATACTGACAATTTTGCTGTTTATGATTGCTGCAGTGAGCTGCGCGCGTCGTACGGTTCGTTCATGAAAAAGCTGCTATTCCCGCGAGAGCGCAAGCGCGACTCATTGTTCGGACTTCGCAAGAAGCACACGCAGGAGCTTAAGGAGCAGCAGCTGGCGCTATACATCGAAAAGGTATTTGAGGTTCCAGTGGCGTCGTCCGACATTCCCTATCTCGAGAAAATCAAGCGCTTCCTGGGCTTCGACTCGTTCTTCGAAATCAAGGTACTACGTGCTGCTTTATTGTAGTTTGTGGTCTGGAGGCTGATGTTTGATCTGGTTTTCGATGGCGGCTTGCTTTCGTGTAGCAATTGCCGGTTGAGGAAGAGATTTCGAATCAGACCGAGCTGGAGCCGCAGTACGTGGCGCCAATCGACCCAGTGGACGACGAGGACCAATCGATTCCTGAGCATGAAGCCGCACAGCTCTTCAGTGAGCCTATCTACTCTCTGGAGCGGAGAAGCTCGTCGTCGTTCGACCTCGAAGTGCGTAATTCGAGAGCTATGACCAAGGTCATACGGTGTTGCTGATATCCACGAGCTTACACTATTACAACTTTTAATGCTGTTACCCTCAGAATCGCTCGTCTAGCGTCCAGTCAATTGATAACCTGCCGCCACTTTCGAGAACCGGCAGCTCTCAGTTCGACGATGTCGGCACCGAGTACGTAGAAATTATTCCGGAAGTCGACCCGAAAGCTGCAAAGAAGCTTCACAAGAGTATTCTCAAGCGCGTCGGCGAGCTGGTAGCCAACGACGAAGACCGTGTGCGCGAATTCCAGGATCAGACCAGATACTTTGGTCGCGACGAGATCTCGACAACCGAGTACTGCGCGTTCCTTCTGGGAGCATTTGGCTCGAAGGAGTGCTGTCAGCTGATCCCGATGATGGCAAGACTGCTTCCTGACGACGATAAGCGAAACGAACTCATGGATGGACGCTCAGCGATCTGGCGACGCACGATCCGCCGTAATCGCAGACGGTCCAAGCAGTTCTCGGAGAGTGTCGTGTTCCAGCAGCAGCGCAACGAGGTCGTGCATGAAACCAAGGTCCACAAGATGCGACCGAAGTCTGACAGCTTGACCGCAATGCAGTGGTACCAGGAGAAAGATCTGAGCCATGTCCCATCCCGGAGTTCGATGGTTGAGACTCCAAGTCCTGCGTTCCTACCGCGCTCTAGCAGTACGGGGAACCAGGAAAGTGGGATCGAAACTGGTCCGCCGTCGTATAAGAAGCCAATGCTGGACCCTCGTCGCAAATTGCAGCATCGCGCGTCCTTTACTGTCCTTGGTGACAGTGTGTCCGACCCGATTCAGGAGGAAAACTCGGCGTCGGTTGATTCGGATGACGAGAACCCGGCTCAAAACAACAGCTTTACTACCTCGATCCACCACGGAGGTGCTCCAACGTCAAACCTCGAGCGAAAGTCGTCACTCGCTGGCAGCCGATGGAGCCGCAACTCGCAGAGTCACCTCTCGAACGTGAGCTCGAGCGATGAGCACGAGAGGGACGTCGACTACAGACACCGCCGTTCAAGTCTCAAGACCGAGCTCGAGTCTGCGCCGCCGCCTGCTGAAGAAGAGAATCCAGTTTTGGCGCGTCTTAAGAAGCAGGGAGCGATTAATTTTATGATGCGTTAAAGAATGCGTGCTGCGCATTTTTATATTGTATTTGTTTGTATACTGCATGTTCAGGGATGCTATCATTTGTTTCTATTCGTTTCATTAACCTGCGCTGATCTCATTCGCGTCCGTTCTCACTATCTTTAGCGTGTTCATGATGTTGCAGCAGCAGTGGAGATTGCCTATAGAGCACATTCTCATCACTCTGCGAGCGCATTGTGTTTGGCCAAGCAAAGGCATTGACAGTGCTACGATGGCGGCGGTGACGAGCGAGGAACTCCAGGCAGCGTGGCAGAAAGTGAAAAAGACTAAATCGCTCCCAGATGTACGTATCCAGGTAGGCTGTTTGCATCTCATGAAGCGTCTGACTCGGGTTGCGTTCCTCTCATTTCATAGCCCCCGACTATCAAGCTGCCGCTCTTCAGTGCGAAGACGCCAATGAAGACCCGATTGTCTGCGATCCAACACGTGATCAACACGGTCGAGTGAGTCGAATGCGATAAAGTGTGTGATCAAGAAATCCTACCTGTTGACGTTTAAATCTGTTACCTCTCACGTTTCTTAGGTACAACTACACTGGCACACTCTACTTTGACGTGAGCAAGAACCGCAGCTTCAAGAGTATCGTGTCAACAGCCAAGGATATTCTTAACGAAGTGCTGCCGATCCAGTGTCTCGAAGCCGTCTTCCTCGGGGCGTACCTCACAGCAAACACCCCTGACCTCGAGCGCTTCCCCATCAGCTTCAAGACCGTTGCAGGCGCCACTGTACACCGCCACATCGTTCTCGCAGTGCGACACCAGCACACTAAGTGGGGCGCACTGGGCCTGAGTCGCAGTGAGAAGCTCATGTTCAAAGAGCTCAAGTACGCGTCGCTCAGTGAGCTCATCCAGGATTTCTGCCACGAGTTCGAGCTACTCTGCCACTCCGTGCTCAAGGTTTACGTGGGCTTCCCATTCAGCCACGACATCCACTCATCCGAAAAAGTCGAGTGGCGGGTGAGTTGAGTTTGTTCTTGGCTAAATTTTAGGCTTATCTCACGCTTTGCTGTCTGATTGGTCTATTATGTGTGTATGAAGGCCATGAACGTCTCACTCGAGCTCAACCAGTGGACGGACGCCGCCCACCACTTTGACACCTTCGCGAAGGAGGCAATTGACATCCTGGCCTTTAAGAAGTCGAAAGGCGTACTCCCAGACAATTTCGCATCAAAATTCCCTCTTCACATGCCCGAAGGTGAGCCAGGTAAGAAATCGCCCGACAAGAGAAGCCACCTGAACGCGAGCTCGTTCGAGTACCCAGTAGCAGCTTTCAGCGATGGAGACGATGACAGCATGTCGCCGCCACCAGCGATTGGCAAGCTGAAAGGCGAACAAAGTCCAGAGAAAGACGAGAACAAAGCTCCAAAGCCGATCCTCGTGGCGCCAGACCACCTGGAGTTCAAACAGGCATTGGCTGTAGGTTTACCCAACTCTTCATTGATGACCTTGAAATGTTATGCACTGATATGAACTATGTTGGCTCGTATTATAGAACACGGCGCAGGTGCTCCCGACAAACATCTTTCTGCAGAACACGACCGCGTTTCCGTACCTCGTGGAGATTGAGGAGTGCTCGGGAGTGCTGGAGATCGTGACGCGAGGAGCTGTGACGAGGCAGCACCAGGAAGCAGAAGGCAACAACGCTATCACGGGGAGCTCGAGTGCGTTCAAGAGCTCGGCAGCGACTTTTCGCGTCTCCGCAGTACGTTGCTTCACACTATATATGTCTTGTGTCGAGATGGCTGCCTAACAGTTTGTTGCGCAACTTGGTTGATGGCAAACAGAAGGGGATGACGGTCGTGGCGATCAAGTTCCTTGGGTCTCCAGTGACCATGTCCGATCACACTAGCGAGGCGAATAGCCATCCATCTCGAGGGACAGAGAGCTTAAAGGCCTCTCGATCAAGTATCGTCGTCCCTCACACCACTTCAAAGGCGGTGAAAGCTCGTGGTTCCTCCACTGCATCGAAGTCTGCGCCACTTCGACAGGTCGTGACGTTCAAGTGCCGACGCCTGGTTCGTACCACGCCGGGCGATCCATCTTGCCCAGTTTCCGAGGCTGAAGAGGGCGATGTGTACCTGTATGAGCTCCCGTTTACCATCCTCTCAGCGACTTGAGGCATCATCGCCGAAGCGAGGTAGCAACAACGGATAGACAGGGATCAAAGAAACTGGGCTGCATGGCCTTCATGCTATTAACTTCGCCAGCAATTGAGAGATCGACAACGAGTGAGGAAGTGAAACGTTCGCAGTCGAATCTGACGCTTGCATTCACCATGAACAGCAACTTGTCGCGTAGAAATCCCGCCTGCAACAGCTTTACTTAAGCGCGGCACACGCGCAGCACTACGAACTCCGGCAGTTTCCTCTTCTCTCCAATAATCCCAGTCGACGGCAAATCCAACAACTCCAGCGGTTTGTCTCATTCTTATTCTTCACACTGCCCTTGCTTGTCAACTGGTAGAGTGGCAGCACCAGCAGTCGATGGACGAGAGCCGACGACCTCGGACCCCACGAGATTCTCCACCAGTGGTGTTGGTAGGTCTGCAGCAAGCAGTATATAAATCAACAATATTAGCACAAAGTTAACCGACACTATCGACTCAATATGAAGCTCGCAAGAACGTACCAACTGGTTGATTTTGCCTCCACTCGCCAGTGTACCACACAGCTTGGCGATCTTCCATATCACAGGCCAGACTATCATCGTTCACTACCCCGGTCCCGGAGCCTTCACGTTGTCCGCCCAGCCACGCGCCCTCATAGAGCTTATTCCCGTCGCGATCGCTCAGCATGCCCTGTCCAGCAATCTTGCCCTCTTGCCACTCGCCGTCGTAGACATTCCCCGTCTTGGCGAACGCAATTCGACCTTGCCCATGCGGCTTGTGACTCGCAAACTCGCCCGTATACACGTCGCCACTGACAAACACAAGCTCACCTTCCCCAGATCGCTGGTTGGAGCGCCACTGACCAGCGTATTTCTCGCCCAAGGCCGAGATGAACACGCCCTCGCCGTGCAACTCGCCACAGTGGAACTGTCCGCTGTAGGAATCTCCATTTGGCCAGCGCTTGAGCCCAATGCCCTCGATCTCGCCGTCCTGGAACTCGCCCTCGTAGTTCATAGTGTGTTGTCCACTGCTGTTACTGTCGGTACTGGTTGGGCTACTGCCGATGGAGAAGAAGCCTTGGCCATGCATCTCGCCCTTGTGCCACTGTCCGTCGTACGAGAAGAGTCCGCTAGGTGGGAACACATAGGACCCACGGCCATCGCGAAGCCGCTCCTTGTCCTCGCCAACGTACGCCTGTAGTCTCACGCATACACGAGGCTTAGTGTTGTGGTATCACTAATAAAGAACAGAGTCCATGGCCAGCAAGGATATATTGTTACCATGCCCGACTTGTTTTCTGTCTCGTAGCTGGAGCTCCTGGTGGATCGGCGGCGCCTGCTCCAACTCGTCTGGAGATAACGATTAGTTCTTCGAGTTCGATGTTGAGCCTGAGTTCTTCATGCACACAATCTAATCTATTGGTCTATTTAAAACACGCATACACAAGCCATCAGTACGATGCATACCCAATGCTTCTCTAATGGCTCGTGCCTGTCATGAGCTCAATCGCCTTCTCAAACACGACGGCCATGACCGCAAAGCCCGCCGCGCCCTTGGCCGTGTTCTTCAGAAACACTGTTATGAGTCATCGCGACAGAGACGCAGTCAGTTGGTATGAGTCGCCAGCCACAAACTGCCTCCCAAGTAAATGAAAGAGCGATACGCACTCTGAGGTCCTGCCTGGCGCGCCGCCCAGCCGCCGAGCACGGCGCCCGAGATGCCGCCGGCGATGACCGTGTTGTAGATGTCGTGTGTCGCGCGCTCGCGCTCCACAAGGCACTCGACTCCCGCAAACACGCAGCCCACCATCGCAAACTCCTGTAACATATACACGAGAGCGTGAGTGTGAGTATTTTTTTCTTTGCATATGAAGAGAGCAATGGCGGTAAAACGTATACACACCACGGACCTTGGAGAAGTAGACGCTGCGCGTGTAGCCAGCGACGATCGACTTGCGGAAGCCATTGTAGAGCTGCACAACCACATAGTCACAGTGTTAATACAGCCACAGCACATCTCTATAGAGCAAACATGCAGCCCCCCCCGGTGTGAACGAACGAACGGACCTGCTCGCGCATGTTCTTGCCGACGAGCTCGCCGTGCGCGCCCTCGAAGGTGCCGAGGAAGACGCCGAGGCCGACGCCCATGGAGCCGCCGGCGACCGTCGCGACCACTGACTTCTTCCAGCACGACTCGCGCGACTCGTGCAGGAACTTCATCACGTGCAGCAGCGCCACGTCCGTCATCGGCGGTTCCTCCTCCATCTTGGTGCAGGCTATTGGAAGTGAGCTGCCTGCCTGAAGTGTGATTACCCTGTTAAAACAGATGATATCCATCAAAACGGGATTTGAAAGGGTATAAAATTATACAAGAAATTTGAGCCCACGACTTCATTAAATTTAATCCGTTTGTAAAGGGTATCTATAAACAAAGGTTATTGTCCATTGCCCAACTGTCCTGTAAATAACAGATTGGAGCTTTCCGCATGCAGCCAGGAGCCATGATGCGCGTGCGCCTGCGTGCTCCCGATGAGGACACCGAGGTCTTTACTGCTGCTGCCTCCACTGCAGGCGCGACTGCGTGGCCGTCCACGCACCATCGCGAGCTCCACGCGCTCGACACGGCGCCCGCGCGCCGCCTGCCGCCGCTCGATGTGCGCTCGCCCGAATACATTGAGGAGCGCCTCGAGAACCTCAAGCGCAAGCCGTCGTGGCGCTCATGGCTCGACCAGTACGTGCTCGAGCACCCAGAGAGCGACAGCGAGGATGAAGATGGCGCCGACTGTGGACACAACCAGGTGCGCTCTATGTGAATCAGTCCCTGTTTGTGTGGCTATGCGTATGGACTCACTCGTCCTCCCGTTTGAGCAGCAACGCGTGGAGATCGATCGAACCTTCAAGCCCAAGCGCGCAGGCGCCCCAGGATTCCTTAAAACGATGCTTTGGTCTGTCGTGATCGTGACCTTCTCGCCACTTCTGGTGCTGCTCTACCCGTGTCTGCGCAACAGAGGGTACGATCTCATGGACATCACACCTCGAATATGATGGACAATCTTGATATAACTAACCGCGTATGCTGTCCTATGTAATAGCAACTGGCCGCTGGGCTGCACGTCTCTGCCCGGTCTGATCATCCACGCGATATCGGCGCTCGTGTCCGTCCTCTTTGGCGTGGCGCTCGTGTACTACACGATCTGCCGCGAGCTTCCTGAGCTGCACGCGAACGCATGGCGAACGAATTTAGAAGTGCGGCTGAATGAGATGCTGCAGAGCGCCGAGACCTGCCGCGTATCGGTCTTCCAGTGGGAGGGCAGTGCGCTCATCCAGGAGCTCTGCATGCCTGTGGTGATCGACGCGGTTCTGCTGCTGCTGAACGTGTGGCTGCTATTCCAGAGCCACCACAAATGGGTCCGCTACGCGCTCATGCTCATGGCCGCGCTCTTTTACATCGACGTGCCTGCGAAGCTGTACCAGGCGACGTTCCCAGCGCCCGAAATCGTGCAGGTCGACCCATCCTACGCACTCGTGGGCGAGGAACTGCTGGTACAGTATTAAGTTTGTCTATGGAACTGCTCGATGCCCTTGACAGGTGATGCGGGCTGACAAATAAGACATTGCTGTGGACACTTGTGTGGCGATGTCCAGGTTGCACTAGATGGCAAGAATCTCAAGCCTGGCGGCACGGTGGCCTGGGTGGCGTACTGGGGCTGCACGAGCACGACGTCGGTCGACAGCTGCGATAAGCAGTTCCACGCCACGTTCGACGTGGGCGTAGTGCCCGTGACGTTCACGGCCATCGACCACTTCATCCCGTGCTACCGTGATCCGCCGAACCCACTGAAAGCCCAGGAATTCAAGTGTTTTGAGCACATCCGACTCCGCGTGAAGGACAAGCAGAGCATTCCCGGATGGTCGAGAGTGGCATCTGGCTCGCAGCCGCAACAGGAGGACGGCTCAGCCGCTACTGAGCAGAGAATAAAGAAGCTGTCTGAGCCTGCTCACACGAAGAGTGATGGCAACAAGAAGGCTGCTGGACACGAGAAGGAGACCACAAAGGCAGGCAGCAAGCAACAGAAGCGCGCCAAGACCAAGACTGTGAGCGTGGCAGCTCGCGGCGAAATCGCTGAAGAGTGAAGAAGAAGAAGAAAGCGTGAGTCTAACGTAACTCTCTGGTCGTGACGCGTGAATCATTTGGAACTTTCGTACACGCCACTGTGTTTCACTTTGAGCTTGACATTTTTACAAGGTTGTCTGGTTTTTCTTGAAACAATGCAAAAAAGTGAAAAGCTACCTCAATCCTGCGAGGCAACATTCCGATATGGAAGACAGCGCAAAATCCTGAATATTTACACGACCGATGAGCCCTGCGCCACGGCGCCGCCGCTCGCCGCGCTGGCCACCGCATCCCGCAGCACCTCTGCGAGGCGGAAGAACTTGGAGCTTTCCTGCTGGGCGGCCTCCAACGTGGTCTCCATAAGCTTCTCATGCAGCACACGTTCCTGCTCCAATTGCTTGGAGCGGAGCGCGAGGTCGCGCTCGCGGAGTTCCACGTCCTTCTTAAACTTTGTCTTTTCGAATTCGAGCTTCTCGCGTTCCAGCGCGAGCTGCTCGGCCAGGTGCTTCTCGTAGTCAAACGAGCCGCGCGCGCCTACGAGCATTGCAATATACACCAAAGAATTAAAGGAATGCTCAGCCAAAGTTCTCAGTGATGTCAGACATTGGCTTACCGATGTACGCCTGCACTACTGCCACTGGCTGGACTGGTGGTGCATGGCTCGCGCCATTCATGCCAGTAGGAGTGATGGCAGGTGTTGTGGCAGTGCTGCTAGTGCTGCTGGTTGTGATGGTCACTGGCGTGGCCGCGACCGGCGACTGCTGCGGTTCCTCATGGATCACTGGATGGGCCAGCGCCTGGACCTGCGCCTGCGCGTACGCCATGTCCGACTCGGTGTTGAGCGACGAGCTGCTGAGCGCCACGACGTCGTCGACCATGTGCAGACCGTCGTACGGGAGGTCGCCTTGCATCTGCAGGTAGCGCGCGCGCGACACTTCCTGCTTGGGCAGCATCTCAAACTCGGCCCAGCGGCGCGGGTGCGCGCCCTGCAGATGGCTGCGGATGTTGTCAACGCGGAATGTACGGAAGAATTTGGTGGTTGTGAGTGAGCGCCTCCGACGCTTCTTACTCTCGGTGGACATGGAGGCCGCGGCGGCAGCTTCAGCTTCGGCCTGCAGCAGCTGCTCGTACTTGCCCTCGCGCCCAAAGGCCTTGCAGAAGCCGCACATCGCGAGCGTCACGTCACCGGCCGCTTGGTCCTTCTCGATCGCGATCAGTCCAAACTCCATCTCGTACTTGGGCTGCCAGTTGTGGCGACGCGAGCGCTTGCCTCCACGGCCGAGCTTGCCATCTTTGGCGTCGTCCTTGCCGCCCGCACCTCCGCCGTACGTGCTCGCGTCATCGTCGTCATCGTCATCGTAGTCGTCGCCGGTCCCGAGTGAGCGCTTGCGGTTGCTGCTGCCGCCGAGGTCGCTCGACGTGTCCTCGTACTTCTCCAGCGAGTCGTCGATCAGGTGGTGATGGTCGCCAGCAGCCCCCACGTCCACGTGGCTCGCGTCGTGCGGCGAGACGTCGGCGCCGCGAACGTCCATCTCTTCCTGGTGGCGTGTCTTCTTGTTCTGTTTTAGTGGGGGGCGCCACCCAATTTGAGGACCGCAAGGCCCAAAATAGGCGCGCTGTTTTGGGATGTGTCCTAGTGTAGTATACCTCATTAAGGTTGACCACACTATTTATAATGCTCGATCCAAATCTCAAAAAGACAGACAACAACATGAGCACGACCTGGCGGGTCCGTGCGCTCCTGCTGGCGCTGCTCGTGCTGCTGGGCGCAGGCGTACTGGTGTACGAGACATGGTGGAACGACCTCTCGTCGCTCAACCACTATGAGGCGCTGGGCGTGAGTGAGAGCGCACCGCTCAAGGACATCAAGCGCGCCTTCCGCGAGCGCTCGCTGCAGTACCATCCAGATAAATCCTCGACGTCGCTGGCGACGGCCGAGCTCAACACCAAGCGCTTCCATCGCATCTCTGGTGCGTACATCCATGCAATGCAAGTCAACTAGTATACACTGACCGCTGTGGGTATGGTTGTATTGCTATGTAGAGGCGTATCGAGTGCTGAGTGACGAGCCCATGCGTCTGGTGTACGACCAGGAACTGCAGGAGCAGGCGCGGTTCCGAGCCATGCAGCGACAAAGCTGGCGGGTAAAGCTCACGCCCACAACCCCGGGTTTCCAGGGTGCGCTGCAGTTCTACGTGATCGAGTTCCCGTTTGTTGTGGCGGCGCTCGCGCTCCACATGCTGGACGTGCGGCTGCTCATGATGCTGCTCGTCTGTCTGGGCTGCGCCATCTTTGCCGTTGATCTCGCGGTTCGCGTGGTGCGGAAGCTCTGGGACGTGACGTTTTCGTCCTCGGCGCAGTCGACTGCTAGTAGAAAATCCAACGACACCGCGATGCAGGCAGCCCGACTCCGCCAGCAGCGCGCGCTTGAAGATGCGCGACGCACCCATGCGTTAACGCAGCGTCGCGTCTCGACAGCCTCAGTGAAAACATAAACGACGCGGCGCCATAACTAAGCAGCGGTTCTAGATTGCCTATCCTTCTTCAGTAGGTGCCATTAACCGCCATTCGTTCTTGAGGCGTTTACCATTAACGCTTGAACATGCAATCGAAGTGGTTGAGTCCTGAAGCTCGTGGAACTCATTTGGCGATTGCCATTTAACAACCAACAACTAGTTATGAACGACGGCGCACAGCTCCCGGTGGCAGTCCAGATCGAAGTCAAGATCGACAAGATCCTGCACGGCACGATAGTGCGGTGATACCTGCCAAGATCAATCTTGAAATTCATACCTCACATACTCAGCTTTTGCCTGAGACGGGTTCAGGCAGTTACTCAGATGTCCAATTTTCTCGTCGTAATTTGAGTTTGTGACATTTTACACTAATACGTACTTAAGAGAACATTTTACGGCCTTATATTTGTATGTCGTTCTAACTTTTGCTTTGTCAACCTTTGGATTATGTTGCTCCAGACGACTGACTTGGGCAATGTATGTTATGGTCTGGGTCCAAGGTTTTAACAGGAAGGCAGACAGAGATTACAAAGTCCAAGTCAGTCGTCTAGAGCAACATAAGACCTGACAACCCTTTTTTGACAGCAAAATCGCACCTGTTTCTGACTGCCTTGTAAAACTCCCCCATGTGGAACCTTAATACAAATACCAAGTATAGCGTGGCGAAAGTGTGTTTGTGTCTTGTACTGGTACCTTCCAAATAGAGGACTTGTCCAGTACCTGTACCTTCCAAATAAAGGGCTATCGCGTTCAGAACCAGTCGCATTTGTGCAGGTGAGCCAAAGTGAGCGTGTGGGCGCCAGTGAAATCGAAAACGATCCACACAAAGAGTCACGACGACCAGAGGACGCACGGCTCTCCTCTCTCTCTCTCTCTCTGTTCATCCACCTGTAGCGACCCCTTCGTGGCCACAGCAGCATGGACTCGGCGACGGACCAGACGATCCTGCGCTACGAGGTGTCCGAGGTGGGCTTCGGCTTCTACTCGGACGCCGAAATTCGCAACTTGAGTGTCAAGCAGGTCACGAGCCGCATGTCCTTCGACTCGCTCAACAACCCAGTGATCGGCGGCCTGTACGACCCGGCGCTCGGGCCCGTGGACTTCAACATGATCTGCCCGACGTGCCACCAGACGCAGAAGGAGTGCCCAGGTCACCTGGGCCACATTGAGCTGCCCGTGCCCGTGTACAACCCCGTGCTGTTCGGCCACATGCTCCCGCTGCTCAAGCGCAAGTGCTTCACGTGCCACAAGTTCCGCATCGCGTCGGCACGCTCGCGCGTGTTGCGCGTCAAGGTGCTGCTCATCGACAACGGCTTCGACGAGGAGGCGGCACTGCTCTCGGAGCTGCTCGAGCAGCGCAATGGTGTCGAGGACGAGCCGCCACAGCGCACATTCCAGCGCCAGCAGGCAATCCTGGACGAGTACGAGCGCCTTGCACTCTCGCAGGTGAATGGAAAGTCCGGGCGCATCCGTCCGTTGCCGCGCCTCTCGGAGGTCACCCGCGAGAAGCTCGTGAGCGAGTTCTTCAAGGGCGTCAAAGCCAAGTGCGAGAACTGCGGTGCGATCTCGCCGGGCATCCGCCAGGACTCGAACTCTAAGATCTTCCTCAAGGGCCTCAGCGCGCGCTCGCGCAAGGTGAACCGTTCGAAGAACCTCACGGTCACGTCGGCACTCGACACGATGACGGGCAACCTCTCTGAGGACGACCGCTCGGACGACTCGGACGACTCGGACAACGACAGCGACGCCGGCGGTGTTAACAAGTACGCGAACACGGAGGACACGTCGTCGCGTAGCAAGTACCTCCCGCCGCTCGAGGTGCAGTCGCAGCTGCAGATGATGTGGAAGAACGAGGATGGCCTCATGGAGCTGCTCTACGGCGACCGCAGCATCGCCAGCGGCCGTATCAAGGCGCGCGCCGACGGTTGGCGCAAGTTTTTCCTCAACGTCATCCCGGTCGCGCCCTCGCGCTTCCGGCCGCCAGTGTTCCTTGGTGACAAGCAGTTTGAGCACTCGCAGAACCAGTACCTGTCCAAGATCCTCACGCTCAGCGAGAACATTGTGCAGGGCAACTATTACGAGCAGCAGAAGGCCGCGGCCGCGGCTACGGACGATGACTCAGCCGAGGAGCAGAAGCAGCAGGTCAACCTCGCACGCAAGCTCGCGGTCTGGACCGAGCTGCAGAACAATGTTAACTGCCTCGTGGACAGCAGCAAGGCCAAGCCAGGCGCCGACGCTGCGCAGGGCATCAAGCAGGTGATTGAGAAGAAAGAGGGGCTCTTCCGCAAGAACATGATGGGCAAGCGCGTCAACTACGCTGCGCGGTCCGTGATTTCGCCCGATCCGTACATCAGCACGAGCCAGATCGGTGTCCCACTGCGCTTCGCCAAGACGCTCACGTACCCGCAGCCTGTGACGCCGTGGAACGTCGAAGAGATGCGCCAGCTGGTGATCAATGGACCCGAGGTGCACCCCGGTGCGAACTTTGTCGAGAGCGAGACTGGTCGTTTGATTGACTTGAAGAAGCGCTCGCTACACCAGCGCGAGGCGATCAGTAAGACATTGCTCACGCGCTCGGCGAGCGCCCAGGGCACGAGCAAGAACCGCGTGAAGCGCGTTTGGCGCCACCTCAAGACTGGCGACGTCGTGCTCATGAACCGTCAGCCGACGCTGCACAAGCCGAGTATGATGGCGCACGTCACACGTGTGCTCACAAACCCAAAAATGCAGACGATTCGCATGCACTACGCCAACTGTAACACATTCAACGCCGACTTTGACGGCGATGAAATGAACATGCACTTTCCGCAGAACGAGCTCGCGCGGTCCGAGGCCTACAACATTGCGTCGAACGACAACCAGTACCTCGTGCCGACCGACGGCTCGCCGCTGCGTGGTCTCATCCAGGACCACGTCGACTCGGGCGTGAAGCTCAGCCAGCGCGACACGTTCCTGACCAAGGACATGTACATGCAGCTGCTTTACAACGCCTGGGCGAGCATGGAGGACGCCGGTGTGGAGAAGTCCCACATTGAGATCGTGCCACCAGCGATCCTCAAGCCGCAGCAGCTCTGGACGGGCAAGCAGGTGATCACGTCTGTGCTCAAGATGCTCACCAAGGGCCTGCCGCCGCTTAACCTGGACAGCAAGGCCAAGATCAAGGGCGACCTGTACGGCAACGCGAACGCCGAGCACATTGTGGTCTTCCGCGATGGCGAACTGCTCCAGGGTGTGCTTGACAAGAGTCAGTTCGGTGCGTCCATGCACGGCTTTGTGCACGCATGCTACGAGATCTACGGCGCGCGCATCGCCGCGGACCTGCTCTCAACGCTTGGCCGCCTATTCACGTGCTACCTGCAGTTCGCCGGCCACACGTGCGCGCTCGAGGACCTGACGCTCAACAAGGATGCCGAGAAGCGCCGCCGCAAGCTCGTGCACGAGTCTGTGTTCAACGGCGAAGAGGCGTACGCCGAGTTCGCCGGGCTCACTGACTTGCTGGAATCCAAACACGCGTCCGAGCAGACAAATGGCGGCAAGCGCCGCCGCATGGACGAGGTCGAGCGCGTACAGATCCGTGAGCGAATGCGTGAGCTGCTCTCCGGTCCGGACGCCGACCAGAATGCCAAAGCGCTCGACGCACACATGATGGGCACGGTGCACGGCTCGAACAGTGACATCATTAAGACGTGTCTGCCGTCGGGCCAGACCAAGTCGTTCCCAGCCAACTGTTTCTCGCTCATGGTGCTCACGGGCGCCAAGGGCTCGATGGTCAACCACTCGCAGATCTCCTGTGGGCTTGGCCAGCAGGCCCTCGAGGGTCGCCGTGTGCCGATCCTCAGCAGTGGCCGCTCGCTGCCATCCTACGAGCCATTTGACCCAGCCCCACGTGCCGGTGGCTACATTACCGACCGCTTCTTGACGGGCTTGCGTCCACAGGAGTACTACCACCATTGTATGGCTGGTCGTGAGGGTCTCGTGGATACCGCTGTGAAGACCAGTCGCAGTGGGTATCTCCAGCGTTGTCTCGTGAAGCACTTGGAGGACCTGCAGGTGAACTACGATCACACGGTGCGCGGCTCGGACGGCAATGTGATCCAGTTCCTGTACGGTGAAGACGGCGTAGACCCAGTCCAGAGCGCGATGCTCTCGGGCAAGGACGCGCAGTTCAACTTCCAGGCCATGAACCATCGCAGCATCTCGCACAAGTACGGTATCGACGCCAAGTTCTTCGAGCACACGAAGCTCGACATCATGAAGCCGCTGAAGCTGCACGCCGAAGTGCGCGAGGCCCAGGATAAGGACTTTGCCAACTCCGGCAGCGTGCTCCGTGCCGGTGTGCGCGTGCAGGCGCGTCGTCTGAAGGAGGGCGAGACCAAGTGGAAGCGCGGCAACATCGAGCGCGGCTTTGCCGACGCCGAGATCCTCGCGCTCGCGCAAGAGTACGAGGACGGCCGCGACTCAACCTACGACATCCAGTACCTGGACACGGGCCGCAAGGCATTTGGCGTGCCACGCACAACCGTGTTCAAGGCGCGCAAGCCGACCAACAACACGCGCGCCATGTCTGGTCGCGTTGAGCTCATCAAGGCTGCGCGTGCGGACCCAGTGATGCAGAGCCTGGAGCTGAACCACCACGTGGGTCTCGTCTCAGAGCGCCTGCAGGAGCAGCTCGTGAGCTACAACAAGCGCAATCCGGCGCTGTGTCTGGATCTGCTCAAGAAGTCCAAGAAGAAGAGCAAGAAGGCATCCAAGAAGGCTGTTGACGAAGGCGTGGATGAGATCGACCGCGAGAAGATGGTGACCAAGCACACGGTGAGCGCGGACGCGTTCCAGCTGCTCGTGTGGGTGAACTACCTGCGCAGCATGGCCAACCCTGGCGAGAACGTGGGCGTGCTGGCGGCGCAGAGTATCGGCGAGCCGTCGACGCAGATGACGCTCAACACGTTCCACTTGGCGGGTCACGGCGCAGCGAACGTCACGCTCGGTATTCCGCGCCTGCGTGAAATTATTATGACGGCCAGTGAGAAGATGTCGACGCCCATGATGACGATCCCGCTGCGCAGCAACGTGGCACCTGCGCGCGCGCAGGAGGTCGAGCAGCGTCTGAACCAGGTGGCTCTCTCGGAACTCATCAGCAACGAGCGCGGCGTGGCAGTCACGGACGAGTTCGTCAAGAGCGAGAATGGCATTCTGTGGGTGCGCGACTACACGATCCGCCTTACGCTCTTCAAGCTCAAGTACATCAAGAAGGCCTTCGGACTGAGCGCTGATGATGTGTACGACGCCGTGGGCCGGGGCTTCATCGGCAAGCTGCTCACGCTCATCTCGCGCGAGATGAAGAAGAGCGGCGTGAGCGTGACCGCTGTAGCGGAGGCCGGCAGCAGCGACTTCAGTTCCTCGACTGGCAGCAGTCGTGGCAAGAAGAAGGCGGATGACGATGACGATGATAACGACGAACAGGGCACTCTGCGCTTCGGCAGCCGCCGCGAGGTGCAGGGCTACGAGATGGACGAGGAAGACGAGCGTATCAGTAAGGCGCAGGACGCGGCCGACGGCAGTGACTCGGACGACGAGACCAGTGGCAGCAAGAAGTCGAAGAAGAAGGCCAAGAATGGTGCGGAAGTGGACACTGCGGACGAGACCGACGGCGAAAGCACCGGCGTGCTTGACAAGAAGGTCAAGACCAAGATGGCCGCGTTGCTCGTGAATGGCCTCGAAACGCTGGACGTGCCCATCAGTGTGCGCAAGAACAAGTACTTTGTGTACTGCGGCCGCAACACCAAGGAGCACTATGTGGAGCTGCGTCTGCGCTTCCCGACGCACTCCAAGACCGTGCTCATGGTGCCACTCGTGGAGAAGGTGGCCAAGCAAGTGCTTGTGCAGCACTGCCCGGGCATCTCGCGCTGCTACCTGATCAACCAGCGTCTGGGTAACGCGCAGGACGAGGTGCCATGCGTGCAGACTGAGGGTCTCAACTTCCAGGAGATTTGGGCCTTCGACGACATTTTGGACGTCAACCAGCTGGCCACGAACGACATCTTCCAGGTGCTGCAGACCTATGGTGTCGAGGCCGCGCGCGCGAGCATCTCCAAGCAGATCATGGAGGTCTTTGGCGTGTACGGCATCAGCGTGGACCCGCGCCACCTGAGCCTGCTGGCCGACTACATGACGGCGCAGGGCGGCTACATGCCGCTCAACCGCATGGGCATGAACAACAAGGGCTCGGCCATGCAGCAGATCACGTTCGAAACGTCCATGAAGTTCCTCACGCAGGCCGCGCTCGGCGGGCTCGCCGACGACCTCGAAAGCCCCTCGGCGCGCATCATCCTGGGCCAGCCGCCGCGCGTGGGCACAGGCAGTTTCTCGCTGCTGCAGCCTATCGCATTATAAGAACCTTTGGCCATCTGCCTGCTCATGAGGTCACCAACGACGATGTTAATGCATGTTGTAATAGAAACACATACTCACAATTCACCCCCAATGACTTGCGAGCAGGTGTGTCCTCCTTGCAACACGCAGCGTCACCAAACTCGTCCCCCTCGAGATCATCCGCAGCATCTTTGGACACACACACTGACTCGTCACCCCCAGCACTGTGACACATTGTACAATAAGTTAGATAGTAGTGTCAAATGGCAATTGAGAACAGAAGGCTAAATCGTCAATCGAGCCATTTCCAAAGAAAGTAGCCTGTAACTGCTCTGATGGTTGAAACCACCTCAAGGTCAGACTAATTTTTTAGAAATACCTACTTTGAAGGTTGACATCAGGGAGAAACCGCCCGCATTGCTAGCACAGCTCATTAACTCTGTCGAATTATTTTTATATAAACATGTTACGCATTCTCAACCATTCGGGGATACGATCCACCTCTTTCTTACAAGCCTACGGTCTTGAGCGCGTTCACACGACCGTAGCCGTACTGGTTGTTCGGAAAGATGGCGTCCGAGGTCCCACCGCACGTGGAGTTCGACGGCTTGAGCGCGCGGTTGGTGTTGCTCGTGAGCGCGGTCTTGACCTGGTCGTATGTCAGGCTTGGCTGGGCGCTCAGCAGCAGCGCGACGACGCCCACGACGTGCGGACCAGCCATGGACGTGCCCGAGAGAGTCTCGTAGGCCGTGGTGCTTGTGTTCCAGGCCGAGCGCACGACATCACCAGGCGCCGAGATATCGGGCTTCACCAAGCCGTTCACGGCTGGTCCCCTGCTGCTGAAGTCGGCGAGGGCATCGTTGATATCGGTGGCACCAACACCAATGACAGTAGGGAGGTCCGCTGGTGAGTTGGCCGTGCCACAGGTTGGACCGGAGTTGCCGTTCGAGAAGATCGGGATAACACCGGCGGCCCTCAACGTGTCGATGGCTGCACTGTAAAACGTGGAGCCCTGGCCGCCTCCCCAGCTGTTGTTGACAACATTGGGCGCCTTGCTGCAGTCTCTGTCCGTGCCATCCGTCTTGGTCGGGCACGCTAGGAACTGGAAGCACGCCAAGTAGTCCGATTCGTGACAGCCGGTCGCTCGGCACCCCTTGCAGGTCATCCAGGTGGCGCCTGGAGCGACGCCGATGCCGTACGCACCTGCGATCGTGCCCATGGTGTGCGTGCCATGGCCGTTCTCATCGTACGGCGTTGGCAGTTTCTGGTATGGGTCATACCAGCCGTAGGCATCGCGGAAGTTGCCCGAGAGCGCCTCGTGGGTGGAGAGAACACCAGTATCGATGGAGGACACGACGACGCCCTGGCCAGTGAAGCCCTTGGCCCAAACAGCGTCGGCCTCCACAATAGCCACACCCCATTCGTTCGCAGAAGGTGCCACGATATCCTCGCTGCTCGAGTTTCTGGCTAAGACAACGGTGACCGTCGGCAGTGGGAGCACCTCCTCCTCCATGATCTCGGCGATCGAAGCAAGGCCGGCGAGCTTCTCCACGAGCGCGAACGTCGCGTCCTTGACGAACACCTGGTTGCTCACCCAGAAGCTCTGGGAGTCGGAGAAGA
>JAASFV010000003.1:0-104588 GCA_023334015.1 Globisporangium paddicum
AGAGCTGATGGAGTGCGATGGCACGGAAGATGTACCAGACACTGCGCACAGCGTCGGGTCGAGTGCGCGGGAGCGGGGCCCTGGTGCAGATGACGGATGGACGATGAGAGCCCACGTCCGCATGGTGCCGAGTAGAGGCGCCCAGTCCCTACCGACTACTTCCCAGAATTGGGACGCTCGGTCGCACTCGAAGAGCAGGTGTCGCTCGGTCTCCGGTGCGTCGCAACCGGGGAGTGGACAGCAGACGATGTTGGGCTGCCGGTGCTGGAGGAAGGAGAACCGAGCTCCGACCGGCAGACATACTTTTATATTCATTTTGAACAATTTGTCTGCTGAACAAAGACATACACAGAAGTTATTATATAAGTGTGCTCCTGCCAATACTCGATCGGAGCAATCGTTAACGGCGTGTCTGGCCGGATGTTCTGCCTACCAATAGTCCAGCCCATCACCTTGTCACCCGGGTTCGTTGAAATCACAATTGAATGCAGTGACATAGCGCCGTGATTTACGGCGTCCCAGAGCTTCTTGACCGTGTCGCCAGCTCAGTAGTGGGCCAGTCTGAACACTGGCGGACTAGCTGGTTGCTTCTTATGGCGAATCACCAAGAGGAACCTGAAGAATCTTTCAACCAGAAACTTGATCTTGTGATTCGCCTGGGCGTCGAAGAGCTTGTTCATATCGCCTGTGCCACCACACACTGACCAGGAAAAATGATAGTTCAGCCACAACTTGTACGGAGCGTCTCTGCATTCCAGCACCAGTGGCTGTGTAGCTTCCTGCTGGACACGCGCTCTCGTCAGGTCCGCATCACGACTCTTGAATGCCGCTTTCAAGCGAGCGAACTCTTGCCTCTGGTGACGAAATGCGATCCGTGTCTTGAAGAATCGTGTAACGATAGGACTTCAATGCTGACGTGTTAACGGCCACCACACCTTCTCAGCAAACCTCCATCGTCTTGTCCTTTAGATCGCATTCGTGTTTGTGAAATTCTCTAGATTTATCCCTGAGTTTTACCAAGATCCGAGATGGTCAGGTAAGGTTGCTTGTGCGTCACTCTTGAGAAAACATTCAGATAACACTTCCCTCGAATGTCGCTAGAATGTAGTCGATGTAATCGTAAATGTCGTTAGAATGTAGCTGGTGTTGTTGTCTGAAGAGGTATGGTGAGGTTGCTTGTGTGCCACTTTTCAATTTTTAAGATTAAAAGTCGATTTATTTTTTGAAAGAGGAGTAGCATATGCAAAAGCGGCACACATGCTGCAACATTTGCGCAACATGCATACACACTAATCTGATTGGCTAAGACATGAGTATACGCAAATGTAATTGCCTAAATTGTGATTTATGATGGCCAAGGTAAGTTGAGCATCAAGCTCTTGCTGCAAGACTCATGACTCCTGCAGCAAGAGCCATCGCACTCAAGTTCCAAGGTTGGGTTATCCAATGTTATCTCTCTTTCCCTTTCATGACAATGAGCCTTCTTGGCGCTTTGACTCAGTGAGAGCAGCAGCCAGCTATGCGCGACTGCGCTCGTGCTCGACATAGATGTTGACAGAGTATCATGACTGGGACGCCGAGCAAAATGCCAGTTGCTTCGCCGCTATCTAATACTTAGTACAAAGAAAAAGCAGTGTAGCATGCATTGATACCGTCCAAACTATAAAATCCAGAGCTTTCGTGCAGCGCGCGGCATTGTTTTAGAACAGCGTCAGTCACAAACGTTCACGTGACTGACATTTTTCAAGAAAGTTGCCCGAAACCAGGTCTGAACCGAGACTAAGAGACAAAAGTATAAACATGCACAACCATGCAGCGAGAAGAAAACTTCAGATCCAACTGGTGCTCAGTTGAGGTTTGGACTCTCACGGTTGTGTCGCTTCATTTCAAAACTTGAAGAGAAGACGAAGATGCTCGTTTGCGCTGAAGGTGTCGTGGCATTCCCGTCGAGCCCAGCGCGAACGTTCAGCTACCGAGTCTTGTCGGAGGCGAAGTGGATCAAATTTTGGCTCGAAGATCGCGCGAGCAAGCATCAATGGTATGTGGTTTGCAACTCTGCTTGTACCAATGTGATGCTTCTGAGCATACGATGTGCATATTTGAAACAGGGAGTCGTGCCAGCTGGGCGTGAAGGACCTTACCATGTTCGACAAGAGCTTTCTCGCGGTCTCGATCGATGCCTATCGCTCGGTACGTGAGTAAAAGAACGGCCACACGAAACGAGTCTTCGAGATCTCAACTCATTGATTTGTAATATACCTTCTGTAGATCTTTCAGAGCTGCCTCGAGGCAGTTGTTTGCAACAAAACTAATGACTGTGTGCGCGACCTCGTCGAAGCAAAAGATAGCGGCAACTTGCTTCATCTGGTCTTCACGATGCACCTGAAAGTGTTTGCTGTCGTCTGGACCCCGAAGATTACGATCGAGATGACGCCAATCCATCTCGAGCCGATCCAGATTGCGGACGCTAAGCTCAGAGACTGCGAACAGGAGCTGAGCGCCTTGCGTCTTCGAGTGGTCGCTCTGGAAGAAGACGCCGAGAGGCTTCGTGTGAAGACTGAAGACCAGCGAGTGCTCTTTCTGGAGTGTGATGGCAACTCGGTGAAGAAAGGCGAGCTGATTCGCTGGAAACGCTGTGAGCATGACGTTGGCAGTAGCCAATTCAATCTCCACGCGAACGGAAGAATCGAGTTTCAGAACTCGGACGTTTACATCGTGACGCTTACTGTCCGCTACCCAAAGCAAAAGAGAAACGCGGGTCTCTTTGTGCTCAGTCAACGAGGAGCGGATGGAAAGGATCAAAACCGCTGGTATGCCAGCACCAGTGACGATGACAACATGTCGCGCACATGTGTGGTCACGCCCTCAATAGGAGACAATCTTTTTGTGAAGAGCGAGATGAGCATTGATATCCAGGCTGGATCGACGCTGTCGATTGTTCTCTTCAAGTGAGCTTTTGAGAAAAAGAGCAGGCCAGGCGATGCGTATTCATCTATGCTCCCTTCAATTTAAGTTGTCTTTCGATATACCGTTGTGTTAGAGAGTTCCGTATTTGCTAATCAACTTATGCCTCAGATACTCTCGAACTTCAGTATTTTGTGCGCAGTAGTAGGCTACCATAACCGAGATTCACGGAGCGAACTCAACATTGAACTCGCGTGAACTATTATATCGTGCTGATCAAAAAGGAGGATCTCTTAGATCAATGTACACAACAATGCAAAAACCAGAGCGAATTGTAGAAAAGCAAATGCGTATAACCTTGAAATATCATGTTTACCCGGGCGAACAGGACTGAGGAGATATCAAGGCGCTAGTTTGGCAGGAGCACAAGCGTCGCGTCTGGCCGAATATCCTGGCTACCAAAAATCCAAACCACCAGCTTGTCTTGTGGATCCAGTACGATTTCGCACTTGAGCAGCGACACCTTGCCGTAGTTCTCGACAGTCCGGTCTTTCTTTAATGTGGTGTCGGCTTGGAGGTGTCTCATCTGAAACACCGGCGACTTGGCGCGTTCCGCTTCATGAAAAATGGTCAATTGAATCGCTACAGGTCCGCCAAACAAGCAGCGAAGCTCACCACAAGCCTGGAGAGCGATGCGGGTGCTCGTATTGTTCGTGCCACGCACTTGCCACAGAAAGCATTTGCCTTTTCTCTGCACAGCAAACTTGCCACAAGATTCCAGGACCAAAGGCCTCATGCGCTCCATCTCGATGCGCATTTTCTCACGTTCCATCATTTTCCTCTTAATTGTCTCCAGCAAGCGAGCGAGCTCCTCTTCGGCGTCGCGAAGCTTCGCCTCAGCGATCTGGACCGGCTCGACAAGAATCGGCGTCATCTCAAAGCCAAACACTGACTGCCAGACCACTCCGAGCACTCTGAGCTTCATCGTGAGCTCGAGTCGGAGAGAATCAGCACCGTGTTCATCGCCGTTTGGAAGAAGATCGCGTGTGCAGTCGCTGGAGATACCGCATGGTGGGACTAGGAAGTAATTCTGGAAGATCTACAGCATCTAGTTAGTTAGTGTAACCAGCAATTTCATCTTTCATCATGTAAGTAAGCTCTCATGGGACGTACCGAGATGTAATCCTCCAGCGAAGCCGCAAAGTGCCGCGCGTTGAACGTGGGAAGCTCCGACAAGCCCAGCAGATGCGATTCCCTGTAGTTAACATTAATTATTAGGACCATTAGCTGAAAAAAGGCGACAAAAAAACCAGAACAGGAAGAGTTCTATACCATTGGTACTTAGACGCGCGATCCTCGAGCCAGAATTGAAGGCAGTTCCCCTGCCGAAGGATCTTGTAGCGATACGAGGCCGAGGGCTTCGACGGGAACCTTATGATGCCTTCAAAGCAGACGTCCATGGTTTCTGTCTGCAGCTCTGACAATACGATAATGAGCGCGAGAGTGGGAAATGGTTGGATAGCAGCGACAAAGCACAGTTCGAATTTCCAAACTGTCGGTCGCTTCCAACCGTGGCATTCCAACCGTTTCAGCCAATCGACAAAGTGACAGTTGCTATGAGTGAGAGCTGGGAATGTCCGGCAGTTGGGCTCAAGCCTCGAATTTGAATCACACAGTAGGCTCGACAGGTGAGATGAGAATGTGGTTATCTCTGAAGTCAATTGGACTTTTGACTCGCGCAAGCTCCCAATTTCCAGGAACGTTGTGGCTTCAAATTGAAGACTTCGACACTCTGAGCATCGCAGTTGAAATTGACATATCGGTGGGAAACGGAGGGAGTAGCGAATACGCAAACGGGATAGCGTTGGGTTTTAGATTTTCCGAAGCTTCCCCGTGATGCTCGAGCCCCCTCGTTGACTTCCAAAAATCGACTCAGTGATCACAGTCGATTGGGCGAAGAAGTCTTTGATCCGATTTATTTGTTTAACAACATTATATGTACATGTGAATAGCTAAGATTTGGATCCGAAAACCCAACGTGACGTCCATCGTGTGTGTGCGACCAAGCACGAATTTATAAGAACTGTTGCCACCGTTCAAGACTGCCCACACAATAGGGCATCCGAGCAAGTCGACTAGCAACTACAAAACTTAAAATATTCGATTCTCTCTGACGGCAACAAAAATTATTCTATCCACCTGGGTTGCAAAAATGGCCTCCTACAGGTACAGCGAACGCCTTCAACGTGAGCCCACCAGCTCGGATATAAATCTCGGAGTTGGCTTCGGGATTGGATGAGTTCCTATTTCCCCCTCGTGTTTACGGATCAATGAAGCTCGCTCAGTACTAGATGCACTGTACAAGTTGCTGAACCTACGAGCTCACTTGAAAACGAGGACAATTGTCAGCATTGTTCAGGTTGAATGTTCCAGCAGAGCCAAGTGAGAGTGATGGTAGCGACAACTTCAAGGGCAATCACTCTAACGACTTCAACGACCATCACTCGCACCCACGATATTGTGTGAGTCAGTTCATATGCTACCATCACTTTCCTGTTTCCAAGCCATACATAAGCCAACGACGCACAAAACCAAAAAGAAGCCAGCGCACGTGTATCAAAAGGATCGAATTGAAGTGAACGAGGAATTGACAGCGTGAAGGCTGCTAGTTCTTCTGGTGGTTGACGAAGCGCAGCTTGAGCGCGGCGAGGATGCGATAGCCCACGATGTAGCCGATCATGGCGACCACGTTGGTCGCAATCTCGTCGTGCTTCATCCTGAACATGTCCTCAGTGAGCGTCTTGACCGTCAGGTGGCTGAGGCTCATGGCGGGTTGGCGAGCGGCTGGAGAACCGGAAGCGCAGCGGCGCGATAGTGTAGAGCTACTGGTAGCCCGACGGGATGGCGCTAGTCGGTGGACAGAAGCCCATGAAGAGGAGTAGGATGTTGAGCAGGAGCTTGCCCAGGATCGCGGCGACCTCTTCGCTCGGCAGCGCGTACACGAAGAGCTGGCCCATGAACGTTTGTATGAGTAGCATGAGTGAGAAGTTGAGCCAAAAGAACACGACTGCGCCGAAGCCTGTGAAGCCCACCATCGAGTAGAAGGTGAGTGTGAAGAGCAGTCCGCTGGAGAGCACGTACGACAGCTTGGCGCACGTCGAGCAGATAAAGTACCAGAGTGAGTTGTACGTCTGCGAGGCGCGCTCACGGTAGAAGGACGCGCGCTCCTGCGACCCGATGGGGATCACGCTCGAAAACGACACGAAGCTGATGAGCACGATAACGAGCGAGATCACGCCGATGTCCGAGTTCATGCCCTGGTACGACACGTAGTCAGCACCCGTGAAGATCAGCCCGAAGAGCAGCGCGATGATGAGAATGATCACGTGGCGGGTCAGGTTGTACGACGGCGTGCGCCAGTACAAGTCCATGAAGCGGCCAACGGCAAGCTTAATCTACGTCATGGAACTCATCGCGCGCTTGTGGGTGAACTGGAGCTCGGGGGAGGAGGGAGGGGGTCTGTGGTTGGAGAGCAGATGCCAGGCTTCGTCATTGCTATCTCCATCTGGTGCTTGAGTTCGCTGGTGTTGAAGATATGGACGAAGTCGGTGTCGCTAGCGAACGTGTGACTCACAACAACGCCGATACATTCGAGCATCCACGTCACTGGGTTGTAGTCCACTCGGAGCGGAGCCACACCCGGGATGCTCTCAAAGTAGCTGACCAAGTTGCTGCACTTGGAGCTCAAGTCACCTGAGAAGACTGTCTCACCGCTGCGCTTGAGCAGCAGCAAGCTGTCGAAGAGCGAGAAGACATTATGCGACGGCTGGTGAATCGTGCACACGATTGTATGACCAGTGTCGGTGACCTTGCGCACACCCTCCATGACCAGCTTGGCCGAGCGTGCGTCGAGACCGCTTGTCGGCTTGTCCAAGAAGAGCACACTGGGCTGCGCAGCGAGCTCCATGCCGATCGTCAGACACTTCATTTGCTCCATAGGATTGCCGCGGACGGTCTCGCCGGCGATGTCGTGCAAATCCAGCAGCTCAAGACACTTGTTCATTGTGTCAAACTTGGCGCTGGTTGACGCAAGAGCTATCATGACGCAGGAAGGCGCTGAACGCCAATGCTTCTCAGATCGTCGACGGACTTGAGTAGATATCCGTCTGCTCGCAGTAGCAAGTAGTGCGACGGATCACCAAGTCCGTAGCCTCGTATCCGTTCAGCAAGATCTGGCCGTGGATATTGCCGCCCGTCTTGCGGCCGGCAATGATGTCCATGAGCGTCGTTGGATACAGTGTCCTGCCGACAAAATGTCCTAAACATAACAATGTCCTGCCAGGAATATGTCTTAAATGTGATAGTGTCCTATAAAAGTGTCTTATATTTGAGGGAAGACTGGTGCCCCCGACGACCCCATGAGTGGTCATGGTGCCTAACAGTGCATACCCATTGATTCCCCCTGAGCAAGTCAGGAGTCTCCTCCTTTGGGTTGCTGGGCAGCGGCACCGAGTACCAGATGCCCTTGAACGCGAGGATCACAATCACGAAGTTGCTGTCCTTACTCGCCTTGATGTCCACGACGACGTCACTCCGACCCGAGCTCTTGGGCGTCTCCGCAAGTACGTAGTGGTCGTCACCCGCTTCACTCGTCTTCTTGTCTACGATCACGCTCTCGGGGGCTCCAAATCGCTTGTACTCGAGCGCAGCGCACGCCATGGTCATGAAGAGCGCATAGAACGCCAGCAGGGCGCCTACTGCGGCCTGGATCCAGTATTTCTCGCTGGCCACGTCAAAGAGACTCAGGTACTACTCACCCATGGTCTGTCCGTCGTACTACGTGCAGTAGTTCACACCTTCGTACTCGCACACGTCGAAGTCGCTCGAGTGGTACTGGTTGACCGTGATGGTGCTAAGGGACCAGCTCACCGGGTTGAGCCAGTAGAGCCAGGTGAAGGAGTCCGGGATCTTGCTCTTGAGCACGATGAAGCCCGAGAAAATGATCGTGACGTTGATTGAGACCGTGGACAGCGGCATTGCGATGTTGTTGTCGGGGTAAAACGCCGCGAGGAAGAAGAAGAATGTGCTGAACACCAGGTTGCGCAGCAGCACGATCGCCTGAAAGATGACGAACTCGGCCGCGCCACACATCCAGTACACGATCGAGCTAAAGAGCAGCATTTCGGCGGTGGCGGCCGGTAGCTGCGCCAGCGCATTCGCGGACATGAATGCTGACGTGTGGAAGAAATTGGCGCTGCGCTGCTTGTAGAAGATGTCGCGCGCAGCGAAGAACGTCGGGATCTGCGGGAACTGGCCCATCGCGAGGAACATGGTGCACGTGAAGACAATACCCATGACGACCTGGATATGCTTGGTGTCGAGTTGGTAGAACGCCGATACGTTCAGCAGACCCGTGAACACGATCATCACCACATGACTCGCGAGGTACGGGACGTTACGGAACTGTACCAGCAGCTGGCGTCGTGCGAGTATCACCGTGTTCTCCCAGAACGACTGGTGGAACTCGGGCATCTTGTTCATGTGCTCGTCCACACTCGCGAGCGCGTCGACACTGAGATGGGCTTCCAAGGCACACAACGTATTGGCAAAGATGGCGGAGCTACGGAAAGCCTCAGCGAAGTCGCTTGCGGACCAAGGCGGCTGGCCACCACGCTTGCTCGGAGTACCAGGCTCGTATCTACGCCGCTGCTTGGTGCCGAGATCCAGCAGGAAGTCAACGACGTCACGCATCGGTGGACAAGCAAAGCCCAAATCGTGAGAGTACGCGACCATTTGCTCACGCGAACCGTGGTACATCACCTCTCCGTCGTTCAAGATCATGACGTCGTCAAACAAGGCAAAGACCTCGGGAGCTGACTGTAGAAGTGCGATGACCATGGTCTTGTGGAACTGTTCGGCAATGCTACACTGCGTGCGGATGATGTCAAGTATCGTCACGCGGTGTCTAGACCGGTGCTGATCTCGTCCATAAACGCCACGTACTTCATGTTGAACGCCATCTCGCCAGTGGTCACACGCTTGCGCTCATCACCGGAGACTCCGCTCGCCATCGCATCACCGATCATGGTGTCCTGGCAGTCCTGAAGACCGAGCTGCTGGACGATCACATCCAGATACTGCACAGACAAGATACAGGCGGCTTTGAGCGCCGCAAGGTTCTCTTCCCGAGTGCCTCGGCTCAACAGTTCGTCATCGCGCCGGAAGACCTCGCCACTGGAGAAAACGTGTGCTCAAACTCTAAGGTCTCCGGGCAGTGCTTGTCGCGCTGGTCCACGTAGACAGCAAGCTGCGGTAGCGTCTTCTTGATAGTGTGCTGTTGGACGCCGTTATACGCGATATCTTCTTCGACCATCACGTTCTTGTCCATGGGAAGCGGTCGCTGAGGATCTTCATGAGAGATGACTTGTCCGAGTTGGGCTGGCCCAGTACCAGCATCACCGTATCAGGCTTGATCACGCTGCTCACGCTTTTGAGGATTTCCTTACGCACCTGGTTCTTCTTCGCGGACTTGGTCATCCCCTTGACAGTGCTGAGCAACGTGGGTAGCTCAGTCTTGGCCGCGCCATCCTCGGTCACGACAATGTCGGCCGAGTCGCTCAGGTTGCGGAAGCGCACCTCAATCTGCGTCAGCGGATGAACCAGCGCCGTCTCTAACGTTGAGGCGAGGTACTCGTGGAGAGCCTGCGGTTCGTGGGCTGAGAGCGTGTCGCCAGGTTCGAAGCTGGGAGAGGATCATCCTTGATAGGTTGGCTTTTCGGGTCTTGGTAGCTCGGTCCCTCGGAGGACGACAAACTGATGCGAGGAAGACAATTGCGGAAGTGCGGAAGAGAGAAGACCAGGTCGAGGCTTGTTTGGCGGACTTGTTGCGATTCGATTGACCATTTTTCATGAAGTACAACGCACCAAGTCGCCAGTGTTCCTGATGGGCCACAAGCCGATAGCACAAAGAAGAGTGGCAAGTTGAGAATCATGGGAAGGCTTGGGTGATCAAGAGCGCGATCCTGCTGGACCCAGGTGACCGGCTGCTGGTTTGAATTGCCGGTGGCAAAAGTATCCGACCAGATGTGACGCTTGTGCTGCTGTCAGTCTAGCAATTTAAGATTTTGGTGTGAGGGTCGCAGTTAGTTGGTGGAGAAGGCTGTGTTATGTTAATCCACGTTTGTATTCCTCGGACTTGTTGTGCTCCTGTAACCCGACGCTGGACTGGACTTGCTTCAGCGACTTCGAGTAGCTGAAGTGTGATTTGGCTGTCTCTCATTTTTTTTTCTCTTTCTCCAGTGTGGCTTGAAGGGGAACAAAGGAGATTTCAACCTGCATAGCATTGTATCAACTTCCAGTGAGAGTGACGATCCTTGAAGTTGCCTACCTTCACTCTCACTCAGTTAGCCTAAATGGCTACACAAAAAATACCCTAAGCATCCTAATATCCCCCCAAAATACCCTAAAACAAACCGCGTCTCTTCGTGCCCCTGAAGACACAGAGAAGAGAACAGAGAGCGAGAAATCACATAAGTAACTATGAGCAGTGCAGCAGCCGGCAACTTTGACTTGGACCACGCTTACCTGCGCTCGACGGTGGCCGCGCCGCTCACCGAGGCCATGGCGCAGTTGGCGATCCTGCAGCCAGACGACCCGGTCGAGTTCCTGGGCCACTATTTGCTCAAGTTCGTCGCGAACGAGCTCGAGAACCAGCGCGTCGAGGAGCTCAAGAGGGATTCCCCGCTGTCGTCGTCGCGGACGAACAAGCAAGCGCAGTACTCAGGCGATAACAACAGCTTGGATGGATCCCTGAGCGACCTGGACCAGGCATGTTTGCTCACTATATATCGCTTATTTGTTGTGTTATATATGAGTTCACACGCTTCTGATTCGATGTAGACGCTCGCGCAGGAGAAGAACATGCTCGTGCAGCTGCAGGGCGAGCCTAGCGTGTCGCAGCTCTGCCAGCGGTTCCTCACGTGGCTCTGCGCAGCGTTGAACGCCGAAGAGGCCTACGTCGGCCGGAAATGCGTCAGCCCCGCGGGCGTGGAGCTCGTGCACTGGGTCGCGAGCTCAAGAGCTGAGTCCGTCACGCTCGACAAGTTCGTGACTGAAGAGCGCGGCGTCACGTTCGACGTGTTCAAAGAAGTTGAGGACCCCACAGCCCCCATGGATGCGGATGGGAACCCACTGCCGCCCATGGTGCCAAAGTTCATCCACATCGAGAACGTGCTCCGTGAGTCGCGCATGAAGTTCTTCCACGTACCCAAGCTCGGTGCGTACTTGACGAAGGGGCTCAAGTATAACAGCTTCTTGCATGCCGACGTGTTCAACGACGCGAACCCTGAGACGCCCAACATCAAGGAGGACTGGCTCGTGGTCTCGCTGGACACAATGGGCCAGGCGCGGGCATTCACGCAGCCCGAGATCGAGTCGTTCCAGCGCGCGTGCGCGCTCTTCATCCAGAGCGTGGAGGAGCTCGAGCGCACACTCTACATGAAGGACTTTGAGCGCAAGACAACCAACGACGACGCATTGCTGCACGAGTTCCACGTCGCGTACGCCGCACAGGTGGCCGTGCAGGAGGAGAACCTCATGATCCAGCTCCAGTCGCTCCCGGAGGACGAGAAGAACATCAAGGAGATCGAACTTCGCGTCACCTTCATGCTCTTCCTGCTCATGAGCCACGCACCGACGCTGGCGATGGCCTCGACGCGCATTGTGCCCTTCAAGCAGCCCGTGGTGGCCGTGTTTGCCGCGGCCCTGGGGCTACTCGGGTACCCGAAGCCGGCGCTCTTCAACCATGTGACGAAGGCTCCGAGCTGGGAGAAGATCGCGCCGCTGCTTGAAGAGGCGAGACTCAAGGCGTGTCTCGAAGGCTTCCCCGTCGCGAGTCCCCCGGGCGTGGCGGATGCCAAGCAGGCACTGAGCGAGGTCTCAAAGGCCGACATTGAAACCGGCAGCTCGATCGCGTTCTGCTTCTACCTCTGGACCCAGGCCGTTGTCGCGCACCGCGAGAACTTGGACGCGCTGGCTGAGCTCAGCCGACAGCAGGAGGCCGAAGCTGCGGCCGCTGCTGCCGGCGAGAGTGAGGAGCAGTAGACGCGCGAGTTGGGGGCAGCTCAGGTGAGCTTCTCACAAATTATATTCAGCGCGCAATGCAACTAGTTACCTCAAAAGCTAAAAAAATGGAAACACGCTCCACAAATCCAAAAACAGTGTCCCTATATTTTTGTCGCGCACTGTACTTGCCTAGTGAGCTGCCAACGTGGCCATCTTTGGATTTCCAAGCGGGTGAAAATGATGGCGACGGCGGCGCTGCAGTCGCTCCAGGAGAAGCAGAAAGGTGCGTCTGCGTGCTCTCGTAGCACGCCTGCTCCTCTCGCGGCTCGAATCACTCTGTCTCTATACTGCGCTCCTCATGCCCGTCGTGTGGGAAATCTCCACTGACGCGACTGCTTCCTCGTAGAGAACCTGATGCGCATGCTGGACTTTAATGCGGAGAGTAGCGGCTTCCACGACGCAGGGCAGGACGCTTCGTGAGTAGTACAGTCGTATTTGTGTGTGAGTGGACTGAGCGTGCTGACTGACGATGGACACGTGGCAATAGGGACCACTGGGGGGAGCAGTGGAAGGTGCTCGTGTACGACAAGTTCTGCCGCGACATCATCTCGCCGATCCTCAAGCTGCATGAGCTGCGCCGCAAGGGCGTGACGCTGCACATGCTCATCGATGCCGAGCGCGATGCGATCCCGGATGTTCCGGCCATCTACTTTGTCGAGCCCACGCCCGAGAACATCCGCCGCATCGTCGCGGACTGCTCCAAGGAGCTCTACAGCGCGGTGCACTTGAACTTTGCGTACCCACTCAGCCGCGAGTCGCTCGAGCTGCTCGCACGACTCTCAGTGGAAGCTGGCTGCACAAGCATGGTAAGTTAGCTGCCAATTGTATGGCAAATAGCTGCGTGATTGCGAACTTACCGTACTACTCTTGTTGCTGCCAATGGTAGATCTCCAAGGTGTTTGACCAGTACACAAACTTTGTGTCGCTCGAGCCTAGCCTCTTCTCGCTCAATTTGCCCAACAGCTATTGCGCATACAACGACCCGCACGTGCAGGACACGCAAATCGAGCAATCTATGAGCGGTATCGTGCAGGGACTTTTCTCCGTGCTGGCGACGTCGGGCTCGGTGCCCGTGATTCGCTGTCCGAACAATGACGGCCCGTCGCGCATGGTGGCCGAGCAGCTCAGCAACACGATCCGCGACCACTTGGTGCGGCCTTCTTTACGATCCTGCTACTGTTGAGATGGTTATTAACTGTGTGTGTGACTGTAGACTGCTCGCAATGGCGTGTTCAGCGAGGGTAGTGCCAACTTCCAGGTACATCTGCTCTCATAACTGAGACTTGGCTTCGTTATTATGCTAATCTCACAGCCATCATTTATAGCGCCCGGTGCTGATCATCATGGATCGCAACGAAGACCTGGCTTCGAGCTTGCACCACCCGTCCACGTATCAGGCGCTGGTCGACGACATGCTCAAGATCCAGATGAACCGCGTGAAAGTGACGGTTAAGACCTCCGGTGGCGGCAACGACAACAACGCCCTGGCAGCAGGAGCTAACGGCAGTCGCGCGGTCGAGAAGACGTACGACCTGGACGTCACAAGCGACAAGTTCTTTGAGCTTCACGCCGGCAGTCTGTTCCCCGACGCGATCGACGCGAACGAAGAGGAAATGAAGCTCGTGACACGAAAAGAGGAGCAGATTCGCGCGCGGGTACGTTATTTGTCAGCGTGTTCTTCTTTGTATTGGCTATTTCTATTAGCCTTTTCTGATAATTTGTTCATCTCATAGACTGGCGGCAACGACGCGCTGCTGAACGGCACGAAGGATCTGGTGGCAGCCGTGGACACGCTGCCCATGCTCGTGGAGAAGAAGAAGATGTTGGAGATCCACACCAACATCTTCCAGGCCGCGTTCGAGAGCGTAACTGCGCGCCATGTGCCGTCGTTTTCGATGCTGGAGCAGAAGCTCATCGACGGCTCGCACGCCGACAAGAGCGAGCTGCTGCAGCTGCTCTCAAACGCGGAGACTGGCTCGCTCGCCGACAAGATGCGGCTCCTGATGATCTACTACCTCACGAGCGGCGCATCGGGCTCCGAGATCGCCGAGTTCGAAAACGCGTTCCAGCAGTACGCCTCTGCGCAAGAAGGCGGCGAAGCGTTCGCCCACGCGTGGACGTTCATCAAGAAGCACACGGCGTTCCAGAAGCACGCAAGTGTGGGCGGTTCGCTAAACGCGGAATCCACGCCGCCCGCGAGCTCCGCAGCGGCCGTCGGGGGCGTGAACATGAGCAAGTTCAAGGGTTTGGCGCAGGGTTTCCTGGCGCAGGCGGCTGCGAGCGTCAAGAACTTCCTGCCGGAGAACAAGAAACTGCACATCACGCGCGTCGCGGACGCGATCTGCGACCTGCGTCCAGGCACGGAGGACGAGACGTTTTTGTACTTGGACCCAAAGGTGCGTGGCTGATTAGCTGTTGGTTGCTTTGTATGATGTTTGGTGGTAACTGTGTGTGGATGGACGAATTATGGACATTATGGACAACAGATCAAGAGCCACGGCGAGGTGCCTCGACAGCGCACACCGTTCCGCGACGTGATGGTATTTATGATCGGCGGCGGCAACTACAACGAGTACCAGAACCTCATGGCGTACGCCAAGGGCCAGCAGCCACCGCGGTCCGTCTGGTATGGCTGCACGGAGCTGCTCAGTCCCGAAGAGTTTCTGCAGCAGCTCAACGCCATCAGCATTTAGACACGGCAAACAGTTTCTACAGTATCTTCGGCAGCAGCGCGGTGAGTGGAGGAAAAAACACAAAAACAAGCAAGGAGGTACATTCGTGAATGATCGAGGTATGCATCATGTCTTCTGTTGTTATGCCAGTGAGTAGAGAAACACTGTTCTCATGTATTAGACTAGCTTCGTACGGACGGGGCGGACGAAGCTAATCAGCCAGTCAGACAACCCTTGCGACTACACGCAATCGTTGCCGCTGATGTCGAGACAGGAAAAGTCGTGCGTAGACTTGACCACCTTGGCCTTGTACGCCACGCTCTTGCCGCGTGCCCACGAGAACGCGTTGTCCCACGTGAGTACGACAGTGCCCTCTTCCGTGGCCGTGAAGGAGCCCGCGACCGTCTCACCGTTCGCCGTGCGCGTGACCGGGATCTTCTCGGCCTCCTCGGCGCCACCCATGCCCTGCGTGCGGAACTTGACGCCAAAGTCCACGTCGTGCGCCTTCACCTCGTACTCCCAGCAGATCGTGTCATTCACGCTCATGCGGAACGGCAGCTGCAGCGTCCCGCCGGCCTTGATGTCCGCCTGGGTTGCGCCATCCTCGCAGAGCAACACATAGCTGTTGCGTCCTAGAAATCCGGTCTGCGGGATCGCGTGCGCTGCATCTTTGCCGCCGAGCAGCTTGGGGAGTTTGTCGCGGCCGCCCAGCAGTTCCACTAGGTGTGCGTGTGAGTCGCCACCCATGTGGATCTTGCGCAGCTGGGTCTCTTGAAGCAGCTTGGTCGTGATCGTGTTCCAGATCTTGTGGAAGATCCACGGCGTGTGCAGGATGATTGTCTCGCGCGTGGTCTCCGGGTAGCACTTGGTCGCGATCGCAATGACGCTCTGCATTCGTTTGAGCAAGCGCGGGTTGAAACGTGCGATCGAGAAGCCCGTGAGGTCACGTACAAAGATGCTCTGCACGAGCTTCTCGTGCGTGCGACTGAGCTGGTCGAGCTTCATCGCGCGGTACTCCATCTCGTAGAGGAAGAACGTCTGCCACTCGTCGTCGCTCACGTCCTCGACGATTCCTCGGAAGTCAGCATAGCCCGACATCTCAAAGTAGAAAACGTGGCTCTGGGAGACGTCCATGAGGTCGTACGCCTGCAGGAACGGCAGGTGGGGGCTACAGCCAACAAGATATTGTCGTGTTGGTTAGTACTATGAAGGAAACAAATTTCCCACAATCGAGACACACACATACCAAGATCAACAGAGTGACTCACATGATCTTCTGGAAGTGAGGGAACTCGTCCGGACTCAGGCTTTTCTCAGCGATCGCCTCGCGCACGGCATCCAAGTTCAACTTCTTGCGCAGCTCGAGCATTTCACGAAACTTGGTCGCGGCCACTGCCACGTTCATCTTGTGGCCGCGGAGGAAGCGCAGCAAACGCACGTCGCCCGCCAGTTCCGGAAATTTGGCGAGTGGCTCGACCTTCAGATCGTCCTCGAGGCTCGCACGGAGCGCTATACGCCAAAGCATCCACCAGGGTTAGTATATTAAGTATGCACATATACTGTCGTCTGAGGAACTGAATAGCATACCTCGAAGGTTGTCCTTCTCCTGGTCAGGGCTCTCGGACGAGATAAAGCAGCGCCACTCAGTGTGCTCATCCACGAGGAGCTTGGACGCGGGCGAGTGCACGACCGGGATCTCGCTAAAGTCCTCACTAGGGGACGAAAAGTACACGGATGGTCTTCTGGGACTCGTCAGGGGGCTCCCGCCACCACTGCTAGCACTGGCGGAGCTCTTGCGGCGCGATGCCATGTGTTCAAAGTGCTCCTGGGATGACAGGCGCCGGATACGCTCTTTCTCCATCACCTGGAGATATACAGGTACACCATCAAACTCAGTATATATCTCCACAACATGGTCTGTGACGAGGGGCTACGAACCTGGATAGCGAGCTCTTGCTTAAGTACGCGCTCGTGGTCGTCGCTCGACTCGATGGCTTCACACTCGGCGATGCGGCGCTGGCGCTCCTGCTCGGCGGCCTCGATTGCGTCGCTCTTACTGCGCTCGCGCAGCAGCTGCTCTTGCACCTTGGCGATATCGTATTCACGCACGCGCCTATCCTGCTCTTCGTCCTGCGCACTCTTGGAGAACTCAATGTTGATTTGCCGCACGATCGCTAGCTCATCCTACAGCAATACAACCAACACACACGTGGCAAACGAAGAGTCACCAGTCACCACCACAGCTCTGCTCTCAACGCCACACAAGCGTCCGCTTAAGTTCGCAGATGGATAGTTATTACTGTGTACCTCGCGGTCCCTGTCCTCGTCCACGCGGCGCTGCTGCTCGGCGTCCGCCAGTTCCTTGGCTCTAGGGTCACAACAGAGAGCGAGTCAGTGATTCAGCCACACACACATACACATACACATGCACAGACTACTCGAATCAATCCCGCACTTTTGCTGGTTGAGCACGCGGTCACGTTCGCGCGCCTCGACGTCTTCCTCCGTCTCTTCGGCCCCGTCTTCGCGTCGTTCCTCCTTGCTGAAGAGGAAGAGGCTCGCGCTCTCGCGGCGGTTTGGGTACAGCGCCGCCGCCAGTGTCTCTGACGTCTCCTGCTGTTCAGCGTCGCTCATAGTTCGTGCAGTGCTCTCGTCACCAAGCTCCATTGGGTCGGCTTCTGCTGCTTGAGCGTCTCTTTCAATTGTGTGGGAAATACAACTGGGGGGCATTTTGTGTGGGAATTTGTATGTCGTTGGTTTCGATCTTGAAGAGCCGCAAAGAGTGATTGTAATACTAGTGCAGTGGAGGCTCCCAAAATTGATGCTGTAGTTAGATGGACTGTTTATGCATACGGTGTACCTCAAAAGGCGCAAGAGATTGTTGGTCCCATTCAGCACTTGTCCACCTCAAAGGACACCACGCGACTGTTGACCAAGCATTTTTGACAGACTGACTACAGTATACATTCACGTAACAAGATAATTAGCGTACTGGTATGCCTGGTCCTCTTCTTCACGGCTTGTACGGGGTGCTGGTGATCGAGATGCGGCGCGTGGGCGGCGGCGTCGCCTCGGTCTCCTCCTCCTGGATCGCAGTCAATTGGCGCATGACAGTCGTCACCTTGGTGTACCGCGACGGAATCGTCATGAAGTACTTGGTCATGGCCTGGCAGAAGCGCTTGCGGTAGTGCTTCGGGTTGAGCACCGTAATCTCGCCCTCTTCCTGGATCAGCCGCTTGCCGGCGTGCTCGACCATCTTCATGAAGTCGTACTTGTGGATATAGTCGATAATCGACGCCACCACTTCCTGCTTCTTCACGTCATAACCAATCAGCATCGAGTAATCTGTGGCCTGCACGGACGACAGAAACCCCGTGTCGTTTACAATCGCGGACAGCAGTAGCGATAGCGCAGATTCCTGCAGCGGAAGAGGGATGCCTCCCGCCATCTCCACAAAGTTGCGGTCCCAGAGCACCGAGCCCTTCTTCCCTTTCTCGCCGCCCTCCTTGTATCGCCCCTCCATCTTGCCCTTCAAGTCGAACGAAAAGTCCACGTCGCGCCCGTAGATCAAATTCTCCATCACAATGATGCACATCTTCTGATCAATCTCGCCCTGCTGCGCGTTCTACAAGAAAAATAGCATATAGAGCCTCGGCGTTAGTCAGACACCGCAGCAGCAAAGAAAATCGCACAGCAGTACGTACCGAGATGGACACTTTGTAGATACCCAGCACCTTGCTCAGCATCGACGACAGGTTGTTCTCGAACGTCTTCGCCATGTAGCAAAAGTACTCGTTCGCCATGCTCAAGAACATCTGCAGTTCGATCTCCGGAATCGCTTTGGCAATAAATCGCTGGTCGCGCGTCTTCAAGAAGCCTGCGCCCGATTTCCCACCTGCGGCATTCCACTGCTCGCAATGGCAGAGCGACTCGACGTAGTTTCGGTCACCACCATAGTACAGTCGTCGCAGAGCGTGGAACTGCATCGCGTAGTACGACTTGCAGCTGAATCGCGTGGCCGACTGGAACTGGTTCTCGTCCACAAACACGTGGTCCACGTTGTTGCGCGTCGCAGATCGCAGCATCCGCACCATCGCCGCCTGCGACGCTAGGTTTGTCTTCAGCTCGAGGTCCACAGCATTGATAGGCGCGTCGATCACAATTTGCTCTTTCCGGATGTACTTGTTCACTCGCTTTGTGTACAAGTTCGAACAGAGCGAGTAGGCAACGACCGACGTCGGCTGGGACGCATTCACCAAGACCGTGGTGTCCTTGACGCACGTCGGCAAGCTCGGGTGCCACGCGAGCAGCTTCCTTGGGATTGTCAAGTAGCCCAAACTGTCGCTCTTCTTCAGCTGGTGGTTCAGTTGGTGATTGCGTCGAAACGCCACGAGTGCATTGCGCCCCGTCATAGATCCAATCGTAGACGCTGCACCTTGGATGTTCGCGTACGAGCCACTGTCGGACGACTCATTCGCAGGAAACGAGTGGCTGGTGCTATCGTCCTTGTCTTCAACACTCCACGCATCTGACATCTCCGATATATTCTGCATACCCAGGGTGTTGGTCACTTCGTTCGACACAACGCTAAACGCGAGCGACGGCGGCATTTCACCAGACGCCAGACTGCGCGCAAACTTGGCGAGGTTCTCCAAATTTCCAGCCATGTCGTTATCCTCAAACGGGGACATTGCAGAATCCGTCGAGAAGTTGATGAAGCTGCCGTCTGTAGTGCCAGATTGAGTTAGCTGCTCGAACCAAGCCAGTGGAAGTGCGCTCTTCGGGCTGTTCACTTGGTGCTTGATTGTCGGTTTGACAGTCGTTTGCATTGCTTGGGTGATCCGTAAACTCCAACCTGCCGCGTGGGTGTAGATCTGCTTGAAATGAGCATTTTTAGCAAACACGTCTTGGGGTGGATCGGACTCGAGCTTGGATGCAAAGCACGAGTGCCACTGCTCGACTTCGTTCCGCAAAATCTTGAGATTGTGCTTCGCAAGAAATGGGGTCACGAAGTCAGCCATGGATTCAGAAATCTTGGCCGTAGTCACGGCGTACACTTCTCGCGCGAGCTCACAGAGCTCCTTCACGGACGCCACTTGCTGCTGATGGTCGATGTGGTCTTGCCAAAGCGCGGGCTGCAAAGCGACATGAAGAACTGGCTCGACTGGCTCACACTGCACACTCACAATTCGGCCTCGGCGCGAAAAATAATGCACCAGCGTCGGGTCTCGCGTGTCACGAACTCGACTCAAATGCGGAAACCGAGCGGTGTCGAGCGCCATTGCCTTGCCGTAGAACAGATCTTCCAGGAATTTGCCGAACGAGTAGTTCCACAAGTCATCTGGCACTGTCGTGTACTGGGTGGAGAGGGACGGGCTCGTCGAATCCATGCTTCGTGACCACATTAGCACTTGATTCGAGCGCACGAGACGGCGAACCGCTCGATAGCTGATGTCACGCAACAGCTCCGCCGCACGGGTCAACCGGTCACTCTGATCTTTGATTTCAGTCAAGTCTTTCACTCGGAGGGTCACTCGTCCGGTGTCATGCGAAAGCGACAGCTTCGATGTCGTGAACGCGCGCTTGAACTCTCTGTCGCTTTCGGAAAAGCAGTATTTTGTCAGGAACTGGCCAAGCGAAACGTCGTTCGAGCTGTAGAAGTCGATGCACATCATATCCGCCTTGGATGCGATCTTCCCGCCCAATGTACTCCAGCACGTGGAGAAGAGGATGCGATCGCGAAGCCCATCCGACGATTTCGATCCGCACGTGCACAACTCTGCCCGGGAAGTCTTCCTGAGCTGTACCATGGAAGTGCGGTGATTAGCATCCAAGTCTTCATCCTCGTAAGTGCCACGAAGAGAGCTGATGTTATTGTATCGCGTGTGGTCCTTGCACCACTTGCACATCGACTGGGTCTCTTTCAGCGCAGCTCGCATGGAAAGGGAGTTGGACTTCAATGAGATGTACAGCGACGTTGAGCACTTTGCAAACCACTCTTCCGCAAGCGACCGCTTAGACGATTCTGGTGGAGGAAGGTACCCGTATTCCGCCAACATTGTCCGCTGAAGCCTCATGTTGTACGCTGCGCGAACAGTGATGTTCAGTATCGATGATACTTCGTCAAACTCTTCTGGAGTCCCACCGCGCAAGCATAAGGTGCAGCCTTTCGACGTGATGCCTCCTTCAAACACGATATTCTGCCGCTGCGGTCGCTTCTTCCGTCCTTGCACTCGGACCGGTTCATCTGGGATATCGTAGCCACCGCTCGCACGCCTTGTAAGCTCGAACTTCTTGGCGCTCTTGGGCTCTTGATCCGCCACCATGACGTAAAACCGCTTGCAAGTACCGATCACTCCTTTGTCCGAAATCTTGTCCACATGATCGTAAGAGGTCAACAACGAAGCCCCTGTACAGCGCGCAACACGCTGCAAGTCCACGAGTCGGGCATTCTTGACAACCGCAACATTATCCCTGCAAAGGAGTTCTTCCGCGACTCGGTGCACATGTCCCGAAAACATGACGATGTCCGGTTGCAGCGTCATTATTTTCTCAGTCACGATGTGCATGTACTCGACTTCTTGCCCCGCGACGCTCTCCAACGATGAGATCGCTACCTTGTTTCGCTGGAAATCCAATTCCGACGCGATCAGCAGAATCCTTGGGTTCAAAATGTCGCTCCGCATCATCTTGCGAGCCAAACTCTTGTGAATGAGCACTCCATCGATGTAGAAGCTGTCTTGGACGCGACCACCTTCAATGCACTTGACTTTCACGTATTCCATGATGTCCATCATGTCACCTGAACTAGGCTCGCACGAAACGCTGAGCGCGGCACGATGAGCAAACACGTTAATAATTTGCATCCACTTGTGTTGGTCCCACATCTTCAACCGCGATAGCACCTTCGAATTCTCGAACAAGTGAAAGATTCGCTCTTCGATCCTCGCTCGTGCATCATCCGCCATCAGCTGAAGAGACTCGTCCTTCTTCATTACCCACATCGGGTCTTGTGAGTCATCACGCGCATCTTCGGCGAGACCAATCAGACCAAGAATACCTGCTTCTCGAATGATACGCTTTTCACTCTCCATGTAGCTCGATACGCTTCCGCTCTTGGCGCGGTCCACCTCGTTGCTGCGTAGGCCAGAGAATGGATCTATCCGAGCCAAGCTTCCAAAACGCGTCTCATCAAAAGTTCCAGACGGAGCCTTCGGTCGAACCGCCAATCCTCGCGTCCCTGGCAGTGTTCCTGCACGTTGCGCTTCTGCATTCGAGTTTTCGATCAGTTTCTTGAACTCTGCTTCACTCCACCGATGGTTGCTGGGATTGTTGATCCCTGAGTGTGAGTTTGATCGCTTCAACTTGCTGAACGACCGGAGGACTTGGTCGTTGTTCTTATCTTTCTTCGCGAACAAAATCAGAGGCTCACTGAAGGTTCGAAGCCGCCGCTGCATCACACGGTTCTTCTGTCGGTTATCCTTAGTCATACCATGAAGACGGGTCTGGTGCGCGATGTGCTGGACGCTCGTGACGATCTGAACCTTCGGAAACATGCTGAACAGGAGAGACGGACGCGACTTCTCAGGTTGATCATTTGGTCGAATGTCGTCGCTGATATCGTCTTTGTCGAACAACTCGCCCTTGTCAAGCTGCTTGTAGTGGGACAAGTCGGAATTCGAGCGCTCCAGTTTCTCAGCCAGATGCGGAGGCATGAGCAAAAGTGTCTGTGACACAGGTGAGACCGGGGGCTTCGCTGCCTTGTTCTTTTGACCGAGCACGCCAGTAAGTTCCATCTGCATTCCCTCGCGAAGCTGGCGATGGCACGTATGGCAGACAAGTTGCTTCCGCAGCCTGTTGATTGACTCGTCCACTTTCGGTCCGCCAAACGACTGTGGAAGACGGGCACAGCATTGCGCACAGAAGATCTGGCCACACGAGCGACAATGATGCCGCCGCCGCACGAATGTGAACATGATCTCGCAGTCGTAGCAAGCCTTTGATGAGCGGTCCGACATCCAAAAATGCTTCAGCGAGTGCGTCGATCGTTCTCGGCGTCGCTGAACTGGGGGAAGCTCGTGCTTGTGCACTTCTTCTTGCAGTTCATGGCGCGAGAGGAGATCCTGGAAGCTCTTCACGCCAGGTAGCTGCTGTCCAAGCGGCGATGGAAAGCGAGTCATCTCGTACGGGTTGCGGTCTACCTTCATCTCCTGCACACACTGCGAGAACTCCAGCATGATGTAGTCGCCCAGCTCTGGCACTTCGATCGCACGATCACTGTCTCCTGTCCACTTCTTCATCGTCGAGGTCATGAGTGCGAGTCGGATCGATTCCTCCACTTGGTCAAAGCTGAAGCCTTTCATGGACACGCCATTGAGACCCACAACCACCGCAGCAGGTTGAATGCCGTGCATCTCCGCGTCGCTGCCGGGCAGCACGAAGTTCACACACACCTTGTAGTCTCGGTGCGATGACACTGCGAGCTGCACACCTAGCACCGCATCCATCGAGCTGAACATCTTGCCGACACTCTCCCCGGGGCTGAGTCGCGGGACACGCACCGCGATGACCTGCACCACGGATCGCGTAAACTGCGACGCGCGTGAGGACACGAGGCCTCCTGCGGCCTTCCCTTCGCGTCTGCTGTCATATCGGACCAGCGCTGCATTCCGCGCTGCGTTTGCGCCCCCGTCATCACTACCGTTTTGCGACCCACCGGCTTCAAGTTTTCCTTTCCCTTTGCCGCTGCCTTTCTTGGGACTGCCGCCAGTGACAGTCGCCGTACTCGCGGCGCTGCTGACGTCGTTCTTGATGCTGCGGGCGCGCTTGGTCTCTGTGCCGTTCGAGGTGATCCAGAACGTCTCCGAGTCCTCGTGCGCCACCACGCAGGCCGCCGCGAGCCGCTTGATCGCATCACAGACCATCATCATCACAGCGCTTCCAGCTCAGATTCACTTGCCAGGCGCAAGAGAGCAAGCTACGTAGACCGAACGACGACGAGCGGCGGACGAGCAAGCTGTGTAGTGTAACACGCCTGTTGGTAGATGCAGAGAGGCACTCGGTCACTCCTCCAGACGCGCCAGCCAGCCACCCACCCAACGCGCGCTCGTGCAACGGCTTCTTCCTACGTTGCGTGCGGAGACGGACTGATGAAATGCGGAATTGGCCGCAGTTGACCAACACTCTGCTTCCTTCTCTGCCTCTGTCACTATACCCGAGGGTCAATCCCTCGTGCCCAAAATCAAACAAAGGCAGAAAAACGACGCATGTGTGGGCTCAGGTGGCAGTAAAGCGAGGGTAAAGTGAGGTTGGGATTTTATCTCGGATAATATCCGAAATCTCAGTTGGTGGGTGGCAGCTGTTCTGTGTTAAATGCCGCGTTCAACTGGTCGTCACTCTTCAGCAGCACTGTGTCTGAGAATGCGTGAAGCGCTTGGGCACATACACAGCAGCATAGGCATTTACATGCTTGTGCTCTTGAACGAGTACCAGTACTCATTGCACTCAACGACCTTGAGCTGTTTTATTTCCGGAGAAGGGGGCCGATATTCACTCAGTGTCAAAAATCAAGAGTGGGTGCATGTTGTATCAGTGCTGCTTGGTTCACGGCAGATCAATCGATCTTCCCCCTTCTTCACGAGACGGGACATCAAAGACTTGTATCACCAACCACTTGCTGTTCATATTTTCTCGATCGCAGCCACACCTGATGACTGCTGTCTGCTCTGCTCTGCCAACACCTCAACACTTGAACGAGCTGGCGAGCTTGGCCACGTAGTCGTGGACCTTGAGGATGAAGTCTTCTTCGAGGATCTTGTACTCGGCTGCGAACGCGAGTAGCCGCTGCCACGAGGCCGCGAGCAGCTCATCCACCTCGAGCTCCCGGAACTCGCGGTAGTACCGCTGGAAGAGGAAGATGTACACACGCACGAGGCCGTTGTAGACGTTGCGCACGTTGCTCACCTGCGCGGCGGTGATCTCAGCGGGCGACTTGGGCAGCCGCGAGTCATCGCTCAATAAATTATTCATACGCGTCATCAGCTCGTCCACTGCGCGCGTCTCGTCGGTCGGACACTTGATCTCTGACAGCATGTCGTACAGCATCGACGCCTCACTGAAGAAGTCCGCTGCCATCTCCGCAGCAAGGATGATCGCCTCGGCCGTCGAGATCGTCGCGCGGTCAAACGCCGTCGTCGAGTAGAAACCGTAGAACTGGAGTTGCGCAGCAGTGACGTGCAAGGAGGCATGATGCACCGTCGCGTGCGGCTCGCCGCTGCTGGCAGACATCAAAGAAGAGCTGGAGCTAAAGCACGACGATGACGGGTTCAGCGCTGGATTCGCGGCCGCCGTCACGTTCATGCTGTTGTGTCGTCGATGGTGTCCCCCATGTTGTGCGTGCGGCGCCAGGAGACCTGCGTTCGTGTTCACCGCGAGTCCGCGCAGCCGCTTGTGCACGATCGTGAACTCATCTCTCGCCGACTGGAGAAGCTGCGGCCCCGCGGCCACCACTGCGCGCGCGAACTCGATGCTTGACGCGCGTACGTGCGCGAACTTGGACGTGGATCGCTCGCGCTTCATATGCGGTGTGCTGTCTGATAGGATCCTGTGCGGCGGAGACGAAGAGGGGAGGAATGGCTCGGAAGGAAGGCGCGGACCCACTTGGCGTCGTGTTGTTGGCTTAAAGCGTGGTTGAAAAAGTGAACATGCTGAAATTCAACGCAATTCTCGGCGGCAAATCAGGTGAATATTAACCAATGAAAAGGCGCCATGAGACCAAATCACGGTTTCATTGCCTGAAATTTTGAAAAAGGGGTAGGGCTTGAAATTTTCGTTTTGTGTGGCAACGCGGGCGTAAACAGGAGAATCCGATACAAAAGTAAACAACAGCGCGTGGCTGGAAAATTTCGTCCTGACTGTTCAAGGTGTGCCTGTGATAGATCCTGTTGTGGCATGGCTTCTTTAACATGAGAGTGGTGTGCCTTGATGGCTAGCACAAGCATGCAGCGGATTTGTATAGCCGCTCAGATTGCATACCGCCGGCATAGCACGCCGTCGTTTTAACAGCCTATGATAAACCACCGCATTGAGGGTGCGACAATTTGATCGACAGACCTTTATTCAAGACATGCGCACGGCTCCAAGCCCAATGCGAGTCATATTGCTGCGTTGTATGTTGTTCGGAGACATGCATTTGAATACAGTATCTACTTGTTTTTGAGTGTTGAGCATCAGATCACGTTTACTACATGTTTTGTTGCGAGTCGACTAAAACTCTGTTCAGAGTAGCTGATTGAAGATATCACTTGCTCAATTGGACAATACCCACACGCACACATACACACAGAAATAGATAGATAGAATGCACACACACACGCAGCTGCTGCCAAAGCGAATGGGGATCTCGCAGGAGGTGCGTGTTCAGATCGCCGCTGGAACTAGAAGTGATCTCCTGAGAGCCTTGTGCCTCTTTTGGCGCATGGCAGTCTTTGAAACAACCCAAATGGGTGGTGGCAACAACAAGCGCGTAAAAAACATTTCAGCCTGTAATTACGCCAAACAAACCGTAAGAAATGTACCAGTGGATATGGTACATTTTTGATTCCCAAGCTCAGCTGGGTAGAGCCGTGACGATCTTTGCATCCTGTGAAGCGATGCAGTGAAGTTCCCACAGCTCACAGAACTTGCTCTGTGGATATTGTATGCCACGCGCGTACACTCCCTCACTGGTAAGCATGGCTCATTGCTTCACCACCCATTGCTGAACTAGCCAGCCAGCTACAGCTCCTGAACTCGTTCTTAGCGATCCATCCCTTCCTTGCAAACATCACGTGTTGCAGCCATCTCAGGCTGATTGATGGCTCACCACGAACCAAACCGACGCGTCACGCGCGCACAAGAGTGCGACGTTTCCAACAAACAATTTTTCGCTATGCAGCTATAAATAAACTCAGAGTGCGCCTCTCTGCGAAAAATCTTTCGTGCTTGGCGATCTTGGCTCGGAAATTGATCAGCACTGCCCCAGCTCAGCTTGTCAGCTCTTGCCTGGTGCTTGGTGGCTGCCACTGATACTGAAAGGCTGCAAGGGCGCCAGCGACTGCTGGAGCCAAAGAGACAAGTGTGCAAGCAAGCTCGGCACCTCGAATTGGCATCATCGCTGTCCAACGCCCGCCTTCGAAATGGTCAGTGCTGCTCAGCTGTGCGACCACGCACGCAAACGAATCCCCAACGACCTTTTGGGCTAAATTGCAGTCATTTCCGACAATATCAAACAGTCGTCATTCAAGATATCTTTGCTTCTTCTGTCAAGCCAATTTTGCGTTTCCCAATACAAAATAGGTTATTTCACTACCTTTTCAAAATAATATCCTTGCTTTTGCGATACAGAGCAGGTGTCTCATATGTGCGTCTTCCGTACTGGCCTCATTGTGGTTCATTTTTACGCACGCATCACTTTGACTTGGGCTGGCCATGATGGCTGTTTGAGTGAAGGAAGAGCGTTCGAATTTGAAGAGAAAGCCAGGAAACGCATCATCCTCCATCCGGCAGTTCATCTCATCCTCACGCACTCCATTTTAGACGCGCTCGTGCTCAAGTGTATTACGTACGCGCTTCACACGCGTAGCCCCACACCACAACACCAGCAGCTCCGTTCTGGTATCCCCATTTCCAACTCACGCTCACAGTCATGGACGCGAATCGAAGACGCATCCTGGAGCTCGTCGAGCAGGGCGACTGGGACAACGCACTCGAGCTCGTGGCGCTCCACCCGGCGCTCGCCCAGGCGCAGGACGACTTTGGCATGCTGCCGCTGCACTGGGCATGCACGGAGCCGTCCATCCCGCTCGACGTGGTCAAGAAGCTGCTCGCGGCCTTCCCGCAGGCCTGCCAACTCGAGAACCTCTCGGGCATGGCGCCGCTGCACGTCGCAATCGCGTCCAAGCTCTCGGGCCTAGCGATCCACGCGCTCCTGCAGACGTATCCGGCGGCCGCGTTCATGAAGGACGGCACCGGGCGGTACCCGGTCGAGCTCGCGATGGACAGCAACTTGCCAAAGTACACGATCGATCTGATCCGCAAGGCCGGCGCGCGCGCGGTACACAGTAGCTCGTCGGTAATGCAGCGCTCGGTCTCGCTCGACGGTCTCGACAGCATGAACAGCAACCAGTGGTTGTCGGATGATCCGAGCGGCGACGACAAGGCCGAGCTTATCAAAGCGCAGTCGCTTGGGTCGCTGATGGCGACACGTCAGGCGTCCGAGTACGCCCGCCTCCTGGACGAGAAAAAACTGCCGCGATCGGCGTCTGCTGATATTGCTACTACTGCTACTACAACTACTGGTTCGGCCATTGGCCCCATCGAGTCCACGGAGATCTCGCTGCACCTCAAGGAGCTCCTCGTGCAGCTGCAGCAACTGAGCGTTGACATCCGCACGAGCTCATCAAATTCTGGCTCGACGTACCGGAGCTCGCTCTCAAGCTCGTCGTCTGGCAGTCGCCACACTAGCTCGAAGAGCAGCTCGCCGTCGGCGAACACTGTACTGTGGAACCCGAGCGACAAGCTGGGCTTTGCCCTGGAGCCCGTCCGCAACGACACTGGCGCGCGCATCAAGAAGTTTGGCTCACACAGCAGCGTGCTCGGCGTCGAGTCGCTCAGTGAAGGCGACGTGCTCGTCAGCATCAACGGCACGTCGGCGACCAACTCGTCGTTCGCGACGATCACACGGTTCCTCAAACACTCGAAGGTGACGTGCAAGCTCTGCTTCTCGAAGAGCAGCTCGCTCTCGGCCTTTGTGACCAGCACCAGCAGCGGCGGCAACAGCAGGAACAACGTGTCGATGATGGCGATGACGCGCGACTTTCGAGCCGTCAGCACCAGCAGCTGCACGGGCATCGAGAGCAGCCAGATGACAGCAGACGAGAACGCGATGCTGTACGCGAAAGTGGCGGAGCTGCTCGACACGACGCTCAAGAAGGTGGCGGCCGTGGAGGAGACAGTGCGGCTGAGCTCGGCCATGTCGTTCTGCGCATGAGTCAGCCGGCGGGCATGAACGAGATCTCACGTGGCTCTACGATTCGACGTTGGTCACATGGGATACGAGACAGGGGTCCGTCGTCAACCAAGCGTCCATCTCAAGAGGACGCTATTAACTTTATTTTTTATTTGTTGCGAGAAAGAGGATTGCTACACGCAATGCTATCACATATCACCGCTTGAGGATTTCATCTTATAATTTCGTAAATGAGAGTTGACCAAATATTTATCTCGAACAAGGTTGACTGGACAAAATGCAAGACTCACTTCGTAAGATGCATGGCTGCCATGGTATCCCGCGCGTCCACCCATTTCCCAAATCAGTACGGCTGACGGCGTGCAATGTTCACAGTTTGAAGAATGCAAGAAAAACAGTCTTGCTGCTTGCTGCCTCACAGAACAACCAAGTGCAGGCAGCAACTTTAGGCTTCGTCTTCTATGTACGTGAGTACGAACTCGGACTCCAGTCCAGTGGCTCCTTGAGTGGCGTCCACGAAGTTGCTGCTAGAGTTTTCTTCCACTGCGTCGTTGGCGTCCTCTGCTTCACTGCTGTTGCCATTCTCCTTGTCTTCGATGGCGTCCTTCGCGTCATCCTCCTCCTCATCGTCGCTCCAGGCATCGCGGACCACGGGCGTCTTGCGCGGCTCGATCTTCTCCCAGCCGCGTATAACTGGGCGAGGGAGCGCTGGCGCGGGGGTGGCAGCAGCAGCTGCAGCCTGTGGGCCGGTGCCTGGACGGCGCAATGGCAGGAAACTGAGACGCGAGGCCGCGATCTTCTGGTCACGGCCACGTATGAACGACGAGAGCGTCACGAGAGGGATCCGCGCGCTGTCCTTCTTGAAGAACGAGATGCGGCGGAACGGATCCTCACCAAAGGACTCGGACGGCACGCTGTAGAATGAGGCAAGCTCATGCATGAGAGCGCGCTACACAAGGAAAACACAGGTAGTTAGGCACAATTTAGCCAGACCGTGTGGATGATAGACGCACAACACAAGATGACGTACCTCTTCAGGAGGCATGATGCGCAGGCTCACGCTGTGGGTCTTGGCGTCGTTCACAATGCGCTCGAGACGGCGCTCAACGACCGTTAGGTAGCCGGCATTGTGCTTGCCCCACTCGACCAGCTGTTCCGGGTAGTTGGGCGTCTTCATCTCTTCTTCAAAGGCAGCAATACTGCCGTTCTGCAGCCCCGGGCGAGCGAGTCCTAGCGCCTGAGCGAGGCGTTGATTGCGCACAAGTTGGCCGCGCGGTGGGCCGCTCACTGGCGTAGGAGCTGGGCGAGGAGCTGGTGGGGCACTGCGAGACGCTGGACGAAGCACAGGCGCAGGCGCGGGGGCTGATGGCGTCGGGAGAGCGGGGAACGCGTTCTCAAGCTGCGATCGCGGGTTTGGCACGGGCTCCGGAGTCGCGTCGTAGTTCCAGTACTCGGGCGCGTCGTCCGCGTACACACGAGGGGCTGCTCGCCCGCCAATCGGATTCTCGCCACCGCGCGCGACTTGAAAATTGAAGAGCAGGCGGTCGCGCACGCCATGGATCGAGCTCATGTGCGCATGATACTCAATGTCGTTCGGGAACACGACGTACCTGTTCGAGAGGCTATAGGACAAACAGCGTAACCACAAGAATCGGTTAGCAACACAACCCATCATAACTCAGCACGTCGGCATGCGAAGCGTACCAGTTGGACTCTTCACAGAGGTGGTGCTCGCGTCGAAAGTGCGTCTCCAGGCTTGCACTGCACAATCACAATCACAGAGGTAAATCAGTCAGTAAGCATCAACGCACGATCTAATGTAACCAAATAGCAATCCAAACGGAAACGTACTAGTTGCGGAAGTACTCGTGCTCGACCTTGCAGATGTGGCACTTGAAATGGTCGCGTTCGAGATGCTCAAAGAGCTCGCCGTCGCCGTAGAAGCGCTTCTTGCAGAACTGGCACATCGGGTGGAAGTCCTTGCCTGACTGCTTGGGGCCTGTCGAGCGGTTGCGGCCAACGTTGTGCGCCTTGAGACTCGCCTTCGTGAACACCTGCTGCTCCTGCACGAAGAAGTGCTGGTGCTTGAGGCAGAGCTCGCAGAACTCGGCACCGTGGTCGCGGCGCAGGTGGTCCTTGAGCTGGCTCACCGTGTGCTTGGCCTCCTTGCACTTCTTCACGCGGCACTTGAACTCGCGCAGTGCGCGCATGGCCTCGTAGTGCGCACGGCACTCGTGGAAGATCATCTCGGACGGCTCATCCAGGAACGAGTCGTAGCCGAGTGCGTCCCCCCACAGCTGGAAGCTCTCGAACGTGCGCTCCTCCTTGCTCACGATCACGCGGTCGAGCACGGTCTTGCACATCGGACACGCCTTATCGTTTAGTATCATGCGCATACGCATGAAGCACTTGCTGCAGATGCCCGTGTGATTGCACTCGCCGACCGCGTGGAACCGGATCGGGTCGGCGCACAGCAGGCACGGCTCGATCTCATCATCGTTATCGTCCTCCGCGACCGCATCAGCAGTGCTCGCCGCCACGGCTTCACTGTCCTTCGGCTGCTTCGCGCCACCCACAGAACGCGAGCTCTTACGCACGACGGCCTTCTTCTTCAGCGCAGCCGCCGCAAAGTCTGAGCCACGCGTCGGCGTGAACGTGGGGGCGTCTGCGGACAGCGCTGTCGCAGCAGGCGCTCCGCCATTCGCGCCGCTTTTCTTCGGGCGCCGCGAGCGTGCGCGCTTCTGCTCACCTCCACTCGAGGCCGAGCCGCCGGAGATGGTGGTAGTGGTGGTGGGCGGGGAGCCCACGTGGCTGTTGCTTGCGCTACTGCCGTTGACCACACTCATCATCGTCGTTCGCTCGCTCGCAGAGGCTCGTATTCAAGGGGAGTTCGGCTGTGTATGTGAGTTCACTCTCTCTCTGTTAGCTGGGCAGCAGTGTGCAGTTGGCAGCAGTGGCTCGTACGAGAAGTGCTGGAGCTCTTGGCGCCACCAGCTCACGCTCGCCTCTCGCGTCTTGCGATCTGTGTGCCTTTTTTGCTTGTGGCGGCATGACGACTCGTTGACTTTGTAATTGCTACAGCAGTTCTTTAATTTTATACCCGTCGGGAACTTGCCAAGAACCATCTCGCTGGTTTCACAAACTGTTTGGTGGACAGTGAAAAGTGCAATTAACGAACGCCTGAAATATACCATTTTTAATAGTATTTATGTATAGAGGGATTTATACGCTCCTTAAATATAAACTGAGAATACAAAACATAAACTATAATAAACAATATGATCAGTTGTAAAAGGGTATTTAATATCAGTTTGTTTTTTGGTAATTATTGTACAGTACGTAATCACATTTATTTTGTGCCACACTACATCTGGTGTGGCATGACTAGCCAATCAGAATCCTCTCTGAATTCGTAAACATTTCTTGGTTGGTTTACGAGGGCTCTCTATTCGGAGCATTCACTGTATATCGGGCCGTATTATGACTTGGCTTCGACGTCATTCATTCCCCGATTCGATACGACCGACGCCGCCGTGAACGCTCTGCGTCCCCGTGCTCTCTCGAGACCCAACAACAGCCAAATAGACACAATGGCCGTGCAAGTGCTGAACGAAGCCATCCGCCTCGAGGCGACCGTGGTCGAGGGCTTTGGCCGCGGCGGCAAGCAGCTGGGGTGCCCGACCGCGAACCTCTCGAGCGCGGACCTAGGCGAGCAGCTCGAACAGCTCCCCACGGGCATCTACTGCGGCTGGGCCACAGTGGACGGCAAGGGCCCGTTCAAGGCCGTCGCGAGCATCGGCTGGAACCCGTACTTTAAGAACAAGGTGCGTCTCTATGCTTGCGTTGCGTGTTTAGTGCTGTGCTGATGTTGCTCTTTTGTGCCTGTGTTTGCCAATTGCCAGGAGAAGACCGTGGAGCCGCACCTGCTGCACAAGTTCGAGGAGGACTTTTACGGATCCAAGCTCAAATACGTGATCGTGGGCTACTTGCGCCCCGAACTGGACTTCACGTCGCTAGAAGCGCTCGTCGAGGCGATCCAGAACGACATTGCGCAGTCCGACACGTGGTTAGAGACGCCCGAGGGCAAGGCTTTTGCCAGCGACGCGCTCTTCCAATAGACACGAACAAACCTTCGGCAGCGTTAGAATGCGCTATACCTGTTTGTAGTATGGAGATGGCAGTGCGTCTGAGCTTTGATAATCGCATCGATAGAGCGGATTAGAATATGCGATTTACAGTGAGCTCAACGCGCCCTCGCTCTCATAAAATAAAACCAACAGCAACATGTTGATAAGCATGTACAGTTGAACATTTACATTTTTCAGCTCACGACTCCTTCCCCAATACGATACAGATGACGCCGACGACCATGAGTAGGATGCTCGGGATCTTCTGGCGCAGGTTCTTCTCCCGGAAGAGGAAGCGCCCGAGTATGACGCTCCAGATGCAGCCAGACCGCTTGATCGCGATCACGTACGACACCTCGAGGCTCTGCGTGGCTACGAGGTTGATATAATACGACACGACGCTCGTGAAGCCCGCGAGCACGACGAACTTCCACGGGATCTGTACGGGCGTGCCCAGCGGCTGGTACAGCTCATCGCCACCCACGCGCAGTTTCTGTAGAATGTAGCTGCCGACGGCTACGATCACCTGGATCGCCGCGCCGTAGACCAGCGGGGTCGAGTTCTGCACACCGATCTTGTCGAACGCGTTCGAGATGCTCCACAGGAACGCCACGACGATCATGTACATGGAGCCCTTGCTCGCATTCGCGGCGTCCAGCGGGAAGTCGTCCTTGCCCGCGAGTGACGCGTCCTTGACGCCCTGGAGCCAAAAGCCGCCGAGCATCGCGATCGAGATGCCCACGACGCCCGAGAGCGTTGGCACTTCGCCCAGCACGAGGAACGCGACGACGATGAGAAACGCCGGTGTGAACGACAGGAACGGCACCGTGGCCGCGAGCGTCGAGATCTGGATGCTGCGGTTGTACAGGTAGCTCGTGACGATGTTGATGCAGCCGCTGATGCACACGGAGGTCCAGAAGAGGTGGTTGAGGTGCGGGATCGTGCCGCCGGTCTCGATGAGCGCCCAGAGCACGAAGAGCGGCGCCTGCACGAGCCCGCGCGTAGCCACGACCGTGAATGGGTCCATGAACTTGGTCAGGTACTTGCGCAGCGGGTCGCAGAGCGCATTCACGACCGAGTTGAGCACCGCGATCGATACACCGCGCGTCATAATCATCTTGATGGAGGGGAGACGAGGAGCTCTTTACAAGAAGCTGTGGTGAATGGAGAGCTGGCAGTGTACTGAGAGGCGCTCCGCGAGACGAGTGCGCACCAGTGGGGCAGTAGGGAAGTGGCCTGTCGGTCGCTCGTCAAACACTGGGCTCTGCCGTCTGGGCTCTTCGTGGATCACTCGCCGCCGGCCCTCTTCCTCCGCAGTCGTCGAGTCAGACAACAGGTCGTGATGGTCGTGATCCCCACTGCAATAGCAAAACTGCAGTGTGATTATGTCTTGTCTTTACATTCCCTGTTAAATATGATTGTATCTAATTTGGCAGGATTATGAAAATGCATACTATTTCAAAGCTTTGATCATCCTCATAAACCCTTATAAATAAATGGCCTGTATAAAGTGGTGTAGTATAATATGGTCATTATCACGAGTCACCTTGCTAAACAGAGGTCCAGAACGCATTTCAGCCAATGAGAAGCGACAAGCCAGACACTCTTTTTTTGCGATCTTTCCATTGTGAAGAGCTACATGGCGAATGGCTTGATTGGCAAATTTGCTCAAAATGCAGTGCGACACAGCGCTGCTGCCGCTGCGCATGGGGCGCGCAGACGTGAAGCAACGGATCGTGCAGATCAGTCGCGAGCTGCTGGCCTTCTCCACGCGTAGCTACGGGCCGCTGGGCAGCGCCACACTGCTGCAAAAGAGCGCGCGCTGCGCCGATGCGCTCGTGCTCACGTCCACGTCTGATAGATACCTGCAGCATGTCAAGTAAGGTATCCTTCCACCTCAGTGTGTGTAGTGTGTCAGTGTGTGACTGAAGCATTAGTAGCCATGCGTAATGCATGCTTTGTATCTGAGTTTGCAAGCAATGAATGACAAACATGTATGTGCTGTGTAGCGTTGGCGACTGTCCAATCGCAAACGTGTACTTCCAGATCCTGCGCAGTCAGCTGCGAAGCCACTCCGATGCCGGACTCTTCCTTACGCTGTTCAGCACGAGGTATCGTACCCACCGTTTGAATTTAGTGAACACATAGAGTATTTGACATGGACTCATTTGGCTTGAGTCTCTTTTTGCAGCCTCCAGCTCGAGATTCAAGAAGGAACTCTATCGGAGATCCTGCATCAGACAGTGCTGAGAGGTAACATGTTGCCATCCGCCTACTTTTAATAACATCATGTATGCAGTACGCTGACTCTTGTGAATGGGCAGGTCTTCAGCTAGCGCTGCAGTGGAGCTTGGAGTACCTCGATGACGACAGTTGTCCTGTACGAGTCCCAATTGACTGGAGTAACAGAGCATCACTCCGCGCTATCGTTCGCGGCATTCTCAGCACAAAATCAGCAGCAGGACTCACTGAGCAAACGCTGGAGCATACAATGATCCCCATGGTCATCGAGGCATTTATCGCCTTGTATGACCACATTGTGCGCCACCCAAGTGAGCCACTTCCCGTGCGGTTCCTGTATCAACCGGGGCTCAAGTCCATATCTAAGTCGCAGTTCTGGAAAAACACACTCTTCTTGGACTTCCCTTGGCCGCGCATGTGCTCACAACGGCGCATCGCGAACTCCAAGCTCGCGCTTTTCAACATCACGATTGACCCATTACGCGACGAGAATGGTGCCAGTGGTGGCGACATAACGACAGAGCACTCTGGCTCAAGAAAGGCGTTCAAGCTTGAGGCGCTTCGAGTCATTGGTGATACGTTGCATCGCCTTGGGGTCACGGCTGTGGCCTCGCAGAAGATCATCCCGCGATATCTGCAGATGTACTTGAGTGGCAAGGGCGTGTTCGTGCTCGATCGGCTCTCAATCAACCATATCCGTAAGTGCCTCCTTGATCTGACGAGCTTTCTTTACAATATGAGCCTCTGACTCATATGTTTGTTTATATGCAGACGCTGTTCAGCAGCTTAGTGGCGCGGTTGTGCTTGGCGACTGGCAGGTGCAGGATATCGACCATGCGTCATTTGGCTTCCTGTCGCTCATCACAACCCACGACGTCGGTGGGAAACAGTACATTCGTCTCCACCAAGAGGTCTTAATTACAGCTTCGTCGTCCGCTTTGTCAGCCTCTACTAATCGTACAAGCCCAGTCTCGACCATGTTGCTGGCCACACCCGATAAATTCGCGTTCGAGGAGCTCTCGTACAGCATCGAGACAGGTTTGAAGCGACTGGCCGTGCTGGCAGAGCGACCTGAGGGCGTCGCGGGTGCTGGCTGCATGGAAATCCATCTCGCGGCGTTCTTGCACCGGAAAGCTGAGCTCCTGCGGCCATTGGCAACTGGCAAAAGCGTGACATCACCACCGCAAGAGGCTCGAGGTCTCCGTCAGCTACGCCAGGTGGTGGAGGCATTCGCAGATTGTCTCCTTCGAGTGGTCACTTCGCTTGGCGCGTGTCCGACCAAGAGCGCAAGTGTACACATGCTAGAGAGGCTCCAGTCCGCCAACCACCTTGGAGCTTCAGATAAAGCCAAGGCTGAGGGTCTAGATGGAGCCATTGAGCTCTTTGGATGGAGCCCATTGGAACGAAAAACTGTGCCGGCCGTCCGCTACTCGAGCGCTATAGCGATTGACGATGAGTCTCAAGAGAAACTGGTGCTCCAAGCGCATGTGCTGGACTCGTACCATGCGAAGCGGGACGCTTTGGTACTCGCCGTCGAGTGCACGTGCTCCATTGCACGCATCACCTCGGTCGTCAAGATATCATAGAACCCAATCAACTCATTCATACCCACGTTCATTTATTGTCTATCGTTCTCTATTCAAATTCCTGAAGCGCGTCGTAGCCCGAGAGGTCGCCGCATGTGAGGAACGGCACGAGCACGGGGTCGTGCGGCTCGCCCTCTTCGAGACCGTAGCGCGGCAGCAGGTACGAAGTCATCACGGGCGAGTAGCCCTCGGGCATCTTGAATCCCTGGCAGACCACGAACGCCTCGTTACTCTGCGTGCGGCTGCTCTTGGGCTTGGAGCACGACACGTTCGTGAAGAAGACCTTGAGCTGCGTCGCGAGTAGGTCATACTGCTGGCATCGGAAGATCTTGGCCACGAACGAGCCGCCCTCTTCGAGCACATGGGTCGTGATGTTGAGAGCCGCCGCGAGCAGCTCGGCCTGCACGAACTCGTCGATGTCGTGGACGCCCGTGACGTCTGGCGCGCCGTCGCTCACGACCACCTGCGCCTTCTTGCCCTTGAAGTACGAGATGATCTGCTCGGCAGTCTTCTTGGACGTGATGTCGCCCTGGATGAGCTCCACGCCCGGGATCGGCGCCATTTCCTGCAGGTCCACCGACACGATGCGCACGTCGTCGCTCTCGGCCTCTGCGATAGACGCCGTCACGCTCGGGTCGTACAGCTTCCTGCTCAGCACCTGACTCCAGCTACCTGGCGCAGCGCACAGGTCCACGGCGCGCTGCACGTCCTTGAGAATCTTGAACTGCTCATCGAGCTGCAGCAGCTTGAACGCCGACCGCGCGCGGAAGCCCACCTCTTTCGCGCGGCGGTAGTAAATGTCCTGCAAGCGCGCACGGGTGACCACATTAGAGATGTGAGACTAGTGGTTCGGCTGAGGTGCATGTAGCTCTATGAGAGCAGCTGGCGACGAGCAAGGAGAGCACACGTACGCGGTTCGCGTCGGTCGACTTGGTCATTCTCGTGGTTCCTTCGTTTTACACCAATTTGCTTGGGGTTCAGAAACTGGGTGGTCCACATTTTTGTTTACACCCGCTACACAGTAAAAAACGCTTTTTGCCAAAACAAAACGTTTTTTCCTATGTTTTGCGATTTTGTAGGTTGGCAACCTGCAAACGCGTTAAGTTCGCACTCGTTTTTGCTCAGTGAGCCTGGCCTCGTAAGTGAGCTGAAGAAGACGCTCATGGCTGCGATTCTTCGATTTGAGACTCGATCGATGGTTGTTGCGGTGGAGAAGACGATTGTCGGCAAATCCGTTTATCATAGCCAACGTTACGCTAAGCATCGAAGCTGCCAAGGTACTGCAGGTAGGTTTCAAGGTAGGTTGCTTCTTGAATTCACACAAAGGACAGCACACAAACTAATTTCCAAACTTTACGAGGCTTTCTGAGTAATGCTCGTGGAGGTCATCGTGGCCTAAGTTAGGCCACGACGACCGTGAAGACCGGCGACGCCCACTCGGTCTTACCCGTGACCGTCTTGCCGTTGTTCGAGTAGCTCCAGGCCGTGTTCGTGCGCGCGTTCACGACGTGGGTCTGCGGCTTGACGTTGGGCTTTGGGGCGGTCGCCTGGGCGGCCCAGTCCTTGTCGACCGACGCCACGGCCTGCACGTAGTACGTACCGGCGGTCGCGAACACGTAGCTCTCAGTGAAGAGGCCCTTGTTGGTCTTTGTGGACGTCTTGTGGTCCGGGTGGTACCAGCGGGTCACACCGCTCTGCGCCGTGGTGAGCGTGGCGGAGGACATGTCAGCGCTCTGGGAGATCTTGAGCTGCGTGCTGTCGACCGTAATGCTGCCGGCGACTTCCCACTGGATGGCGGTCGCAGCACCTACGGCGACAGTAGGCGCAACGAACTTCCACGCGACGTATGGCTGCACGAGGTCCATGTACATGAGCGCGATGCGCAGGTTGCGAGGCACGTGACCCACGGTCGTCGACGTCGTCAAGTAGTCCGCCAGGAGCGCGTCCGTCAAGGTCGCGTTGTTGCCCAGGCTCGACGCAGTCGGCTGCTTGGCAGTACTCGTCTCGATCAGGATGTTGAACGCACGGTGCGTGGCAGAGTTGTAGTTGGACTTCTCCGCCGCGTACCCGCCGTAGGTCGTCGGGTTGCACACACCGATTGGCTTGGGCGTCGTGAAGGCATTCTCCCAGGACGCAGTATACGCCCAGTCTTCCATGCCGCCGTTCACGGCGTACACAATATCGTTCATAGCGCCCGAAGGGTAGTACGTGTTATCCTCCTGGAACTTGCCGCCGTAGCGAGACATGCCCAGCGCCATGTACCACTGCGCGCGGTCGTCTGGGCTGATGTCGCTGCCACCACCTGAGAGCTGGTGGTTGATCGAGCCCCACTCGTACGAGACCGAGCGCGTGCCACCGTGGAACGTGATGGAGAGTTGGAACAAGTGGTCGCGCCACACTTCGTTCACGGCACGAGCGACCATAGTCTTGAAGCAGGTCGAGCCCACGTTGTAGTTGAAGTCGCGGTTCGGGTCAATGCCGTTCTCTTCGCGCACGTTCTTCTCGTAGCCATAGGCGTTCGTGGTCGGCATGATGACGACGCGGCGGGTCTGTACGAGACGCTTGATCCATGGGTTGCCATCGGTACGGCCGGCGTGGTCGAGCAAGAACTCGGCCAACGCGATCGCGGTCTGAGGGCCAACGCGTTCATCGCCGTGGAGCGCTCCGCTGATGAAGACCTCCGGGCGCTGGGCGTCTGGCAGTGTGCTCTCATCCGTGATCTCGATCACGTAGTGCTGGCATGGTGCTGAGACTCCGCCGCGGACACACGCGAGCTCGCTGCGCAGTGGCAGGCCGTACTTGCTCTGGGCGCTGTACACGTCGACGAAGCTCGGGTACTTGGCCTCCAGCGAGAAGAGCTTATCCGTGATCTGGGCGTACGTGCGGTACGCGTACGTGGCAGACTGGGAGGTGACTGGGGCGGTGTAGGCGACAGCGGCGACAAGCGCGGCGGCCCAGGCTGTGAAGAGCTTCATGGTTCGAAAACGAGCGACGAACGTGTGGCGGAGCGCGCGGATTGAGGATTGAGCTCTTGGTTGCTGCAGACGAAGGAGAGGACGAATTGATTGGCAATTGAGCCAGCTGCTGATCTGGCAGGAATCCAAGATCTGTCTGTGTACTCAGATGACAAATGGCTTTTCTGTGCTCAGTGTATCCAACAGCATGACGTTTCGAAGGGTCTGCCAACGAAAAGATCCAAAAGATCTGATTCCGAAAGCCCATCAACAAGCATGCTGCACAGCAACAGGACGAATGGTGAGCTGTATCGCGCGCTTGCAGACAGCGAACTGTCAATGGATGGAGACCTAGTTGATTCACGATCCACACTGACCTGCTCGACGCAACCAAGCTGACTGCTCGTGGCCAAAACTCTCCTCTGTTCGCACGAGATCATTGTGCGCGACAATTGAGCTGGGACTTATGTCATACTGTGCCTACGCTCTATTGTGAACAAATTCCATTGGGCTCCTTTGTCTCATTAGTGCAGGAAACTCAGGCAGGTTAGGAGACAGTACTCGCCAGTTGCCATAAAATACGCTCCTTGTTTGACGCGATCGAAGGACAGACTTCTACAGGACAGCGTGTTGCCGCTCACGGTGTCGTGGAGGAAAGATTGAAAAGCTAATCCAGCAACGCGAGACTAATTGTTAATCTAGTCTAGTAGCGCACATTACAGCGATCGTGTGAAAGAGGGTGCAGACTCTGTAGTTGATGAGCGGATTAATTCTCGCCACGAAAGATCCGTTCGTCGACCGAGTTCATGCGGGATGAGCTGCGAATCCAAGTGTATCTTTGACATCTGATCAGACTTGGGAGCCGTTTCTGCGAGGCGGCTTTTCCGTTGTAGCAATAAGAATGATATATTTTCAAAATAGGTAGCTAATATGATAGTATTTACACAAATAGCAATATGCAAAAGAGTGATGGTCCTTCAAGTTGCCGTTTGGGGCAGTCAGCGCGGGCGTGGCGCCCGCATTCCGCAATTTCCCCTCAGCCCCGCACGCCCAACGCCAGAGAAGCGCGCGATGACGAGCACGGCGCGCCCGCAGCTGGCTCATCTCGAGAGCATCCTACAGGAGCTGAGCAACCATGAGCAGCGCGCGAGCAGGGAGAGCGCCGAGCAGACATCGATTCGGACGCAGCAGCGCCTTCTCAAAGAGCAGTTGCTGCAAGGTTTGACATTATGACTAACATTAATGCGACAGCTGAGCGCAGGGCGTTGCTCGGCATGCGATAGGAGACAGCGTCGTAACCTCACGCTCGGTCTTGCCTAACTTCGTGTGTGCAGCCCAGGAGGAAATTGCAACTGCACATGACAGTAAAGCAAAGCTGTGCGAAACAATCGGAAGCCTGCAACACGCAAAAGAGGAGCGCGAGCATGAAATCAAACAGCTCAAGCTGGAACTCAGGGCTTCACGTGAATCGCAGTCGACCCTGATGAAGAAAATGCATCGCTTGGAAGACGAGACGCGCGATATGAAGAGGGGCTACATCAAGTGAATATTAGCAACCTGATTGTCGCTGCCGTGCTAAGTTTTTGAGGTACTCACCGAGTCTCGACTACGTTCGTGTTAGATCGCTGGCGTGCCGAATGAAAACTGCGACGCAGTTGCTCTGTCAGCTGCAATCCGCTAGCGTATACCCGCGTATCCAAGGTGACACTCTTGTTTGCTATCTGTTGCCACCTACTCTGTTGATCTGAATTTATGCTTGCTGAGGCAGATATGGAGATTACCACGGAGGCAGCGGAGAAGTGTGAAGAATGGATTGATTCTGAGTCAAACAAAAGGAAGCGAGCACTCGCAAAAGGAGTATCGAATCCTGCGGAAGCCGATCATGTAAGTCAGATGTATTCCCCACTTCATTGCCAGGTTTGCGCGAGTGAACTCACATCACCACTCACTTCTTACAATAGGAGCAAGCAATTCCTCAAAACAGTGGTGCTGAGGATGTGGCCAGTGCTCAAGATGCAGAAATGACGTCACCAGAAGACGCCTTCCTGTCAAGTAGAGTCACTCTGGCATGAAGCGCTCGGCACTTTTGACGAAGCACTAACGTTTCAATGCTTTACATATGCAGATGTGGCAGAAAAAATTCAGGCGAGCGGCAAACCACTCAATCAAGACCCGAAGGATTGCGAGAGCTGCTTTGTTCTCAAATCAGCTCACGAGAGTGAGAGAGCTGAATTGCAAGGAGAAATCGACCAAATGCGGAAAATGATGGAGATTCTTCAAGGTAAGCTCAAAGTACATGCAGGTGCTCGCTGATTTTGGTATCTGAAATCTTATACGACATCCTTGGGAGTAGCTGATCATGACAGCGCAGCGATGGAGCTCACTGAGTCCAAAGCGAAACAAGATTCCGCGATAACGGCTTTGCTTGACAGAGACAGCGAAATTAACCAACTGCACGAACAGCTCGCAAATGCTAAAAGCAAGTTGCAAGAGTTGTCAAAGGCTGCTCCTGTCAATAGCAGCAACATTGGAGAAGAAGAGCAAGCGGAGTTTGAAAGTCGTATCAAGGTGCTGGAGGTAAGCAGCGTTTCCCTGAAATTGCGGTGCTGTCTGATTCAAATGCTGAGCTAACAACCACAATTTCTCTTAGGATAACCTAACGCAGATGAACGCGTACGCGGACCACTTGGAGATAGTGATCGGACAATGTCCATCTTGCTCCGTCAAGGTTCAAACGGAGAGCACGCAAGACATTGAGAACAAGGCAGCGTGATGCATTGCGAGCGAGAGCTGATAAACTTGCTCGAAAGGCTAGTTTCTTTTTTCAATTAAACACACTTTTTACACCATCGCAGAGTAGCTGTTCAACAGGTACTGGAACTTGGTTCCTTCCTTGTTCAGCTCGTCAAAAGTTCCGGTCTCCGCAATCGCACCGTCCTCGAGAAGAATGATGCGGTCGGCGTGCTTGATCGTGTTCAGACGGTGCGCAATGATGAACACAGTGCGGTTCTGAGAAGCGGACTCCATCGCTTGACGAATAGAGTGCTCGCTTTGACCGTCGAGGGAGCTCGTGGCTTCGTCGAAGAGCAGGATCTTGGTCTGCTTGTACAACGCACGCGCGATTGCGACACGTTGCTTCTGTCCGCCCGAGAGCTCGAAACCCTTCTCGCCCACGAAGGTATCATACTTATTTGGCAGACTCATGATGAACTCATGCGCGTGCGCTTCCTTGGCAGCAGCGACTAGACGCGCTTCGTCACGCCCAGAAGATCCGTACATGATGTTGTCCGCCACAGTCGAAGCAAACAGCGACGGCTCTTGGTTCACGACGCCGATCTGCTTGCGCAGCCACGTCGAGCTGAGGGTCTGGATGTCCACGCCATCAATGGTCACAGCGCCATGGGTTGGCGCAATGATCTTCGTGATCAGCGACGCGATCGTCGTCTTGCCAGCGCCGCTCTTGCCGACAATCGCGACCACCTGACCAGGCGTGATCTCCAAATCCAAGCCATCGAGCACCAATGCATCTGGTCGCGATGGGTACGCGAACGACACCTTTTCAAAGCGAATGTGGCCCTTGACCTGCTCCAGCGTGCACTTGCCGTCGTTGTCGTCGGCCGCTGGCAACTCGAGAAGACTGAAGAGCACACTGGATGACTCGCGCGTCTTTTTGAGCTCGCTCATGCACGACGAGAGGCCCGAGAAGCCGAGTCCCATGAAGCCGCTGTAGAGCGCGAAAGACGTGAGCGACCCGATCGTCATCTCGTTCTTGCCGACCAGCGAGCCACCAAAGTAGAGCACCGAGAAGAGCGAGCAGTTGATCGAGAACGAGAGCCCACCCATGAAGAGACCACGCGCACGCTTGGCACGCGACGCGTTCTTCAAGATCTGCTGGTTAATCTCATCAAAGCGTTGCTGCTCCTGCTCCTCGGCAGCAAAGAGCTTGACCGTGTAGATGTTGTTCAGGCGCTCTTCGACGACGCCCGACATGTCTGCGACCGAGTTCTGGTGCACTTTCGACAGGCGGCTCGACAGTTTACTGAAGAGCATCGCGCCCGTGCCGACCATGGGCAAGATCGACAGCGACACGAGGAAGAGCTTGGGCGAGATGGTCAACAGCATGGCGGACGCACCGACAGCCGAGTTCAGCGACCGGAAGCCGTTCGACATGATCTCCACGACCGCGTTCGCCGTCACCTGACAGTCACCGCTGAGGCGGCTCACGAGCTCGCCGACCTTGCGGTTGTGGTAGAAGCTCGTCTCCTGGGTGAGCAGAATGCGATACAGGCGCTTACGCAGCTTGACGGCGATCTTCTCAGCGACCATGCCGAGCGAGTACACGCGCACGAGCGAGCCGACAGAGCCCGCCACGAACGTCGTGAGCACGACGAAGAGAAAGCCCTTGCGCGACAGCCCACCCGGCGGCGGCTTGCCCGATGCGACGTCAATGGCTTTGCCCATGACCTTGGGGAACACGAGGTTCATCGCCGACGCGGCGCTCATGCCGATCACACCGAACGTCAGCGGCACATACTCGTCTCGCGCGAGCGACGCGATCCACTTCAAGTTGGACTTTGGCGCCTTCGAGCCGTTCGGATTGGTGGGCTGCAGGGCGCCAGCACCGCCGTCCGTGGGCTCGCTGAGCTTCTGCAGCAGGAACGACTTGGGCGGCAGCATGGCGCGTGGGGTCCGTCCGTCCTCGGCGCGCGGATCCGTTCACTCACTCGCTTGCTGATCGGTGACAAAAAAAAAATACAATCATATTTGAAAGGGAAACGGATTTCGGAGGGTGCAAATTCTTCAACATCCGGTAAATGGAGGTATTTTTGTAGAAAAAGCGAATGTATTTTTGTTAGTCCATTTTGACTTGGAGTTTGTATGTGACTGTCCTATGTTTCTTAAATTCGACTGGCGGTTACGCTTTCGAATGTAAGAAACATAGGACAGTCACATACAAACCCCAAGTCAAAATGGACTAACAAAAATACATTCGCTTTTTCTACAAAAATACCTCCCTTTACCGAATCTTGCAAAATTGATACCCTTTCAAATATGATTATCGAGTGGTTTATTTTTGTTACGCTTTCGAATTTAAGAAGCATAGGAGAGTCACATACAAACTCCAAGTCAAAAGGGCCAGAAACAAATAAATTCGCTTTTTCGTGGGGCCAAGTTTGGCGGAGTGTTTGAAAATAGAATTTTTATCCTAATTTAATTGTTAATCGCTGCTTAAACTAGGCTAAAGTCCCGACGTTTGGCCATACTTGATTTAGCAAGTACAGTGATCTCTTTCTATACGAGTCTCCTTGTACGAGACATCCTGCTTATACGATAATATGATTTTACGGAATCCGTGGAACATTAGCAGGGCAATTACCAGTTATGTGCCGGTTGTATACAGGGTTTTCCGAAAAGCTATGTGCAACCTCACCAACGTTAGTCATTATGGGTGCTGTGCCCTGCGGACCAAAAAAGAATCATGGGTTGCAGCGCGTCGCCTGCAGCTAGCTCGTCTCTTTTGTTCGCTGAGCTTCGCTCATCGAAGGCCAACGCCCTTTTCCACTTCATACCGGCCTTTATTTTTGCCGAGCAAACATACTAAATTCACTGCGGATGTAACGTTTTGTCGGACATCGTTTTACGGGGGTTTTTTTGCGGAAAGCTGCTATACAAATTTTCTGTAAAAAAAGGTGTATTAGACTGTCAAGGAAGGGAGGTCCTCGTCGCACAAGCTTCCAGAGCCTCGCATCCGTGAGCGGGTCGGCAGGCAGCTCGGTATTGGAACAACCTCATGCAGCAAGATCGTGGCAGAGCTCGCAAGCCAGCGAGTCTCTACGCGTCTACAACGAGCAAGGGCAACTGTAACGGGGTACACGAGTGAGCTCCACCGCAGTAATCACTCTGCCAAACTACTGTTTGTGCAATATCTGTAAGACCGAACTTAGTACAGGTTCGCACTGGCTACCCTACCAGAGGCCAACTGCGTACTTGTGAATAGTTATGACCAGCGATGACGCGGCCTTGTCACGAACTATTATTACAGATAAGTAGCCAAATAGAAACACTGAGTTCGGATAGCCAGTGAAACTACATTTATTTAGGCCTAGCTATAGTATGCAAAGCTCTAGTCATTTGCGCCCACTCTCGGGGCCGCCCTTGGGGCCTAAATAAACAGTCTCCCTTTTGCCTTGTTAGTAAGCAAGTTAAACTCCTTCTCCCTTTCGCCCATATTACTTTGTTGTAAACAGGCAATTAGATCGCATGAACTGCTGATCCCTTTTATCACGAGTCCTAGTGGAAGTCATGTAACACACGCTTCCTCACTCTGTGTATCGTGCTGAGCAACTCGGGAACACCCGGTTACAGGAGCTCTCTGCAGCCATCTCTCGGATGACAGCGGGGGATACTCTTCGCTCGCTGACGTGTGGGTGACGACGTCGGCGCTGGCTTCGCAGCGTAGACGTCCGCGGGCTCGCGCTTGCTCTCTACGCGCAGCAGCTCCTCGGCTGACGGCGGCGAGGCTTAAGCCGTCAGCGCAATTCTTAGTGGCGGGTGGAAGCATGCAAGGTTCTGTAGCATATCGAAGCGTACGGCAGCCGTTGGCAGTGTGACGACCATTGAAGTGTCACTCATTTTTGGCGCTACAACGGTGTCTTCTTCAGTAGACTTAGCGGTATAGCCCCTCTTCCTTGCCTTTTCCCAACAGCCTCATACTTGCACGCGTCGACTTCGGAACAGCAGCAGGCGAAGGCGGCGCAAGTGTCGGTGTTGACGTCACAAGCAGCAGTGGCGAGTTCGGTGCAGCTACAGATACCGGCTATGCCAGAGACGTGTCGTCACGGGGCAACTCAAGGGTAGGAGAAGAACGAGTAGAAGTCGCTGGAGCCATAGTAAACCGCTTTGTCGGCTAGCTTGTTGGTTTCTTGTCCGAAAGCACTGTGAGATCATGTGCTTGCGGCGGTGGATCCAAACCTGCAACCACCCACCGCGCATGCTTCGCTCCAACTAGTCGCACCCACACATAGTGTGGAACACTTCGTTTCTTCGTGCTCCGCACTTCCCAAAACAGACCTTTCACCATCCACTTCTGATGAGTCAAGTGCAGAATCTCCGGTATTTCATGCTCGGACCGCGGTTAAGGTATGAACCGGTCCAAACAGAATATTCTCTTTAGAAGGTTCGATAATGCAAATCATGCTACAACGGAGGTTGTTCAAGTCACCAGCTCCAGAAAGTATGCGGCGTCAATGGCTCCGCGGCACGCGCGCCCTGGCGACGAGCAGCGCTGCTGATCCGAGCGTGCGCCGCTGGGTGTCGACGTCCTCGGCGCTTCTTGCACCACGGCCTGCTTCGTCAGCTGACGCGCCTCTGCGCGCGAGCGGTAATGCGAAGGCGGCGACTCCAGTAACCCAGACGCAGCGGCAAGCAGGGGGCCCGTTCAGGTCCGTGACGCGCCGCGCGAGCGGCATCCCCGCGGTGAGCGCGGCCAAGATGGTGAGCAGCATGCACAAGAAGTCCGCGGGCAAGCCCAGCGCTCGCGAAAAGGCGGAAGTGGAGGCGCAACTCGAGGAGCTCGTGACGCGCAGGAAGCAGCCAAATTTTGAGCCCGATCTCGACTTCCTGCGCCATGCGAGCCGCGTGCTGCAGCTCTGCAAGACGCGCGAGCAGCTCGTCGCGGCGCTGCCACTGTGCAAACTGGTCGAGAACTCCAAGATCCTGCATGGCACCGCTACGATGGAGTGCGTGCGCATCTACCAGCGACTCGGCCGCAACAGGGAGGTGGTCCGCCTCGCTGAGAAGCTCTTCGACAACGACTTCTTTCTGATGAACCCAGTGCTGTCGAATGCGATCCAGGCGTGCTCGGCGCTCGGCGATGTGGACAAGGGCTTTGAGCTTTTTGAGGCCGCGATCGAGCGTGGCACGATCCCGAACTTGACCGTGTACTCGGCGCTGCTGTCGCTCTGCGGCAGTGCCGGCGACACGACCCGCGTGCAGGTGGTGCTCGACAAGATGAAAGTGGCAGGGCTTGAGATGAACAACATCACGTACCACAATCTCATGAGCGCGTACTCGAAGGGCGGTCACCTGGACGAGGCCATCCGCCTGTTCACGGAGATCAAGGACCAGGGCCTCACCCCAGACGAGCACACGTACGCGATCTTGATGGACGCATACGGCGAGAACGGCGACTATGAGACTGCGCTGGCGCTCATGAACGAGCTCAAGAGCTCGTCGAGCGTCACGCCCAACCTCGTGCACTACAATGTGATCCTCAAGGCGTGCGGGAAGGCGAGCAAGCTCACGACGGCGTTCCAGCTGTACGAGGAGATGAAGGAGAAGAAGATCCAGCCCGACCTCGTGACATACATCACGATGATGCACGCAGTGTTCCACGGCGAGCTGGGCGAGATCGACACGAAGAAAGTCAAGGCCGCGCTCTACGGCGTGGGCGCGATGGGCGTCGCGAGCATCCCGTTCATCAACTTCCAGGAGCACTACCTCACCGTGCTCTTCTGCAGTTCGCTCGTGGGCTCCATGGGGCTCGCAGCCTACATGAACCCGGACGGTGTGCTGCGCGCGCTCTACCCCAACTCGGACGAGCCGCACAACGACACGCTCATCGAGGCGTTCTTTCGCCGCCTGCGCGAAGAGGACCACTGCGGCCGCTCGATCTACCTCTGGCGCGAGATGCTCAAGTTTAACATCCCGGCCGACCCGCGCGTGTTCGATGTGCTTGTGCGCACGTGTGTCAAAAAGCGCCACCCCGAGCTCGCGTTCGAGGCGGTCTTTGAGGAGCGTCTCCCGCTTATGGACAGCAGCACCGGCGCATTCGTGCTTCCGCTGCAGACGACCGTGCACTTCCTGCACTCGCTGCTCGCGCAGCGTCGCACAAAGATGGCCGACACGCTCTTCGCCGCCGGGCTCGAGCACCGCGTGTTCGCCGAGGTCTTTGTCGAGACGAAGAACCGTCGTGTGTACGACCTGCGCACCTTCGGCACGGGCCACGTGCGGAGCTACACGATCGGCAAGCTGCTCTCGGAGCTGCGTGCGTTCACGACGGCCGAGAGGAAGATCCTGGGCGACGACGTTGTGGTGCCGGACGTGGAGTTCCTGGTGCTGCACGGCTACGAGCTCCTGGACCAGCTCGACGCGGACAACACGAGCATCCGCGAGCTCTTCTCTATGGACGACATGAAGCGCGAGGCCGTGGGGGGCAACCCTGGCCAGTACTTCTTCCGGCTCGCGGTCTCGGGGGAGCGACTCAAAGAGTTCTTCGCCACGACCATAGAGACCACGGAGAAGAACCTGTAGCTGTTGAGAGTCATGGAGTACGTGTCCTCAGAGGAGACGAGGGGGGAGGGGCAGATAAATACACACCTAAGCTTTTTGAACGATTACCATGTAGTTCTTCATGCACCTGTACTGCCACTACAGCATCGTCGCTTTCATGTTCGTGTCGACGTCGTCAGCTCGCAGCGCCTCTTGGGCCAGCATGCGCGTCTGCTCAAAGCTCTTGGCACACTCCTCGGGCGTGGCCGCCAGCGGGAAGAACTCCACAGCCGCACGCACGAGGAACGACGTGCGATGCTCGATCAGGGTGGTGCCGTCGGACGAGCTGGCAAGCTGCTGCTCGTTCGCGTGGAGGAATTGCTTGGCGGCTGTTCGGAAGTTCGCAAACACGCTGTCGCACGGGTTGAGCATCGGGCTGAAGAGCGGCAGGCGCACAAGCGCCACCTCTCGGTACCTCTCGTCCGCAAAGAGCTCTTCAATGCTCGCATGGCACGGTGAGTTGTCGATAACGAGCGCGACGTCTGCCAGCGACGAGGTGTGCTGCCTTTCCCCTTGTGCTTCGCCGGCGATCTTATCGAGCGCACGGCAGATGAACGCGTTCATCTCCTCGGGCTTGAGTGCGCCAGACGCGTGCTCCCAGAGCGCCACACCCTCGGCCGACATGCACGCGAGCACATGCAGGTTGCGGCAGCGCTCCATCTTCTTAGCACACCATATGTTGTAGTTGGTCTCGTCGATGAAGAAAATGCGCTTGCCCGCGGCCTGTAGCCGCTCGAGTGTGAGCGCGTACATCCGCCGCACGAGCTTCTGCTGCTCCAGGTTAACAAACTGGTCCTGGACACTGCCGGCCTTACGTAGCGAGTACATGTGGCAGTGCAGGCGCTTCTGGATCGTCTGTTGCACGACCTTGAGTCCAAACTCCTTATAGAGTGCCTCGGCCATCTCACGCAGCGTGATGAAGCAGTTGTCCGCGATGAGGCTCTCGAGGAAGTCCAGGTGCTCACGCTTGATCTTCTCGGCGCGCTTGCCGCCCCAGGGCAGCTTAGGTGCCGGCGGCGTCTCGAGCAAGTCGTTCTTGCGCGCTTGACTCACCCAGAGCCACGCGGTCTTGTAGTTGACCTCGAGTGCGTCCGCAACCACCTTCCAGTCGCCGCCCTTCTGCGCGATGCGCACGATGCGCTCCTTCGACAACTGCCGCGCGATGGTCTCGGGCTTGGGCATGGTGGGCGTCTCTCTCTTTCTCTCTCTCTCTCTGCGGAGGAAGGCGCGCGGGCCCGGAGCTCTCCACGTGAGCTGCTGGTGATGCAAGTTTGTTGATGAGCTGCTCAAAATCGAGTATTCTAAGTACGCGCGCACTTAAATATCGAATCTTGCGCACTGTCTCTCCTTGCTTTGCTTTGATATTGTGTTTTTAGCGAATCACATCATCGGAATGTCGTAAATGGCTGGTTATAGACGAATCAACATACTGTATTGAGTCGAAAAGGATTTTCAAAAACCGTAAGTCCTAAGTACACCCCTTCAAATTCGATATCCGTATTTAATCGTGTAAAAGAGGGCGATAACAATTCAAAAAAATGCACTTCACTAATGCCACCCAAAAATACCCTTATTATATTGCTATTGCTTCCCGATACTGGTTCAGCATTTGATGGTGTATTATCCCCAGACTTCAATGCAAGCGATGCGCATCGCTCCCTGACAGAGCGACTGCATGGAGGTTCCTAGCAAGCCCCACGATGGAACTTAACAGGATCTCGTGAGAAAGAGCGCCTGCGCCGCGTAGGCAGCGTACAAGATTCGCTGGGTATGAATCTATCAACACTGTGCTGTTGGTCTTTATCCTCTCTACAAGTCCATCAACCCTACCGTCGATGTGGCAGCAGACATATCCAAAAAAGGCGCCAAGAGCGGAAAACAAAAGCTTCTTCGCTCCTTATATCCCGCAGAACTTAGTCTTAGGACGAGACTTGATAAGCACGAGCATGGAGAAACCTTCGAGTCCTGATACTCTCGCTGCGCAGCAGCAGCATGCGGCGGCGGCCAACGCGCAGCAGCAGCAGCAGGCGCTGCTCCAGCAGCAGTATGCGGCCATGAACAGCCTCAGCGCCATGAACGCGCTCTCGTCCATGAACATGAGCGCCATGAACTCGGTCACAATGCAGCAGATGAACCATGCCGCGCAGCTCGCCAACTCGCTCAGCGCGGCCGGCGGCGGCGCGACGGGCACCCCAGCGCCAAAGCCCGCGACGACACGCAAGCGCCGCGCGAGCTCGGACGGCGCTGGGAACCTCACGGTCGAGCAGAAGCGCCGCATCTGCGAGAAGCACCGCGCGACGCCCAAGATCACGCAGAAGGACCTCTGCCGCTGGGCCAAGCTCGAGTTCAACCTCAAGAAGGCGCCGACGCAGCCCACCATGTCCAACATCCTCAAGCACGAGCACCTGTTCAAGGACAACATTGGCGGCCTGCTCGGCTCGGATCGCAAGACGATCCGGCCGACCAAGCACGCGCACTTCGACCAGGTGCTCGCGAACTGGGTCATGGAGCGCCAGAACAAGGGCAACATCACGGGCGACATGATCAAGACCAAAGGCCGCGAGCTCGCCAAGCAGATGGGGCTCGAGGGCAAGCTCAGCTTCTCTAATGGCTGGCTCGCGTCCTTCAAGGCGCGTCACGGACTCATCAAGCGAGCCGGCAACCTGGGCAATGACAAGGTCGGTCTCGGCTCCGGGTTCTCCGGCATGAGTACGGATGCGACGGTTGGCGCACACGGAGGCGGGCTCATCGACCCGTCGAACGTGGGGCTGGGCAACAATGTGCTTTCGGTGGACGCGAACTACATGTTGCCGCCCGTGTCCATGGACCTGACTCTCGAGCAGATCCAGGACACGCTCCGCGACTATGTGCCGAGCGACATCTACACGGTCGACGAGACTGGTCTGTTCTACCGCGCGGCGCCTAACAAGCTCGTGCAGGGCGAAGAGGCGCAGGCGCTTCTCGCCGATGAGGCCAAGGTCACGGTGCTCCTGGCGGCGAACGCGGACGCGACGGACCTCATGGAGCCGTACATCATCGGTAGCATCCTGCCCCCAAAGACCATCAAGAACGCGTCCATCTCGCAGCTCGGCTACCACTACGTGTGCAGCAGCAAGGCGCGCATGACGGTGTTTATCTTTCAGCAATGGTTGCGCGACTTCAACGCGCGCATGGCGAGCGCGCACCGCAGTGTCGTGCTGTTGATGGACAACGCGCCGTCGCACGTGCTCGGCTGCGTCGCACTCTCGAACGTGCGCGTGATCATGTTTGCGCCGCACCTGGGCATGAAAGTGCAGCCGATGCGCGGCGGGATCCTCACAGCGTTCAAGGGCAAGTACCGTCTCAAGCACCTGACGCTGGCCATCGATCACCTCGAGGACGGGCTCTCGGACATCTACCGCCTCACGCAGCTCCAGGCGATGCGGTGGATCACGGAGGCGTGGCAGCAGACGTCCAAGGAGGTGATGATCAATTCGTGGAAGGCACTGGGCGTGACGGCGCCCTTTCCCTTTGACGCGTCCATGGAGGGTGGCGACGACAAGAACGTCGAGGAAGAGCTCTGGGGACTGCTCTACTGTCTGCAGCTCAGTGGCATTGTGAACACCAAGGTGCTCGTGAACTCGCGCTGGGAGAACGACATTCACAAGCGCCTGAACGAGGACATGATCGAGGACCCGCAGGAGAACGACGACGAGTTCCGGATCCCGGACCCGACGCCGCTGGACCCGAGCACTGGCGTCTCGGACCTCCCGGACGACGAGGTCGTGCAGCCACTCACAGCCAAGGAGCAGCTCAAGGCGTTCCGTGACGTGATCCGGTACCTAGAGCGCACGGGCACGGCCGACGCGCGCGACCCGCAGCTGTTCAGTGTGGTGGAGCTCCTCAAGAAGAAGCAGCTCAGTCTGCGCTTCGACAATGCCAGCTCCACAACCCTCACCATCTAAGGCGGAGGCAGCAACTGGAGAAATCAACCATATGCACGAGAGAAGATGCAGAAAAGTGGAGTAATGTTTCTAAACTGTATGGCGGAGCTGAGAATCAAGCGAGAGGGAGCAACTGTATGAAGATGACGAAGGAGCAATTGGTGAAGAGGAGAACAAGGCAAGCACGTGAGCAGACAGATGCCTTCTCGTTTTCCCAAGCAGCTCTTTTTGCCTGTGAACATGAACTTTTATTTGCTCATTTGGACTTTGGTCTAAGTTCGTGCTGTATTGTGTGCTTCTCAGCCTCCTGCGTTTTGTGGTTCCAGACACGGCAAGTGCCGTTGTTTGCCAGCTCTTGCTGCCGCCGGTCGGAGGCTGTGGTTCGCCTCTCGTGTGCTTTCGCTGATCAGCTCTTTGAGGGAACTGGTTTCCTCCTCGAGCGAGTTGAGCAGCCCGACGAGACGTGCGCGGAAAGGCCGGGTCTGTGCACCTTGACTGCGACATCGACGCTCTTCGCCCCTGTGGATTGCATCTGACTGGGAGATCATACTTGATGCTTCGACTTCAGACCCCAGTGAGCCGGTGACAACCACCAGTTTTGTCGAGTTGGTTTTCCGGCGCTCACTTTGCTGAGCAGGTTGGTGACCATATCCAGAAAACTCAATGTCCACCTTACTCTGCTGTTGAGATACCTCGGGCACACCAGACCACCAGCTCTGGATGTTCCCCATGCCGCTCCCACTGATATTGCTGGAGCCCAGGTCCCCCACTGCAGTGAACGGACGACTCATTGGTGTCTGCTTCAGCGGCGATGGTGTCGGGGAGTGCAATTTTGGAGCACTTTGGAATGCTTGAGCCAGTCTGAAGTGCAGGCTCGCACTCTCCTCTTTGAGGTGCTGGAGGGATTGCTCCTTTGCAACGAGCCTTGATCGTAGTTCTGTAGAAATTGGTGCTCAACGCCACGAGTCAGACATGTTGAGCAGCACACTAGCATAAGATAATAACCAGTGAGTCGACTCACCTTCCTGGAGCTTCTGGGATGCGAGCAGCTCCATCTGGGCTTTCTTCGCGTGTTTCTCGAAGCAAGCTAGACGCCTGCGCAAGATCTCACCTTCGGCGCTTTGAGCTTCGTCAGACTGGGTCTGTTGGTCCTTGAGATGCCTCACTTCCAGCCGGAGATGTGCACACGTGGCGTCCAATTGCAACTTCTCAGCGTGGACGAGCATTACTTGACGCTCAAGAGAGGCGATCGTGACTTGTGCGTCTTCGAGTGCAACTTCCTGCTGCTGCATCTTCTCCGCCTGCGTATGACACAGCGCTTCGCCTTCAGCATGACTCACTTGGAGTATTGTGTTCGCTAAGTGGCGTGCGTGCTCGGCCTCATGGCGATCGCACTGCATCTCAGCGAGAGCTCGACGCAGGCTGTTGAGCTCCTCTTGCATGAGATCGTCGGCAAGTCGATAAGGATTCTCCACTAAGTTGCTTGACGACGAAGATGAGGATCGCGCTGTAGAAATTACGGACACTGCATCTTGGGACAGCGTTGATTCCCCCGCCTCGCTACTCACGTACGTTGGATCATCGCAATACAATAGAGTTCCATCGGGCTGTTGGGCGAATGAGCAGCAGTGCGAGGCGTCCCTAGGCCCTTGTGAACCACCTTGATCACGATGCGGCCTTCGGCAGTTTGCACACACTTGTGTGGCCTCGAGACGCCGAATGTAGCTGCATAGACTCTCACTGAAACATCCGCAAGTTTAAAACACACATGAGAGTTAGTTCGTAGTGGAATAATCTTCGCATTGCTCAGAACACAGTCGTAGAGCAGGGCGCACATCTTTGCTTGCAGTGTGCTCAGGAGTTCCTGGTACTCGCCCGCACTCGTGCTCTTCTCGTTGTTGACATGGGGCGCGTTCACAATGCGCTTGGCGCGCGCCCCGAAGCGCAGCGTCGAGAGCGTCTCATGGACGTGGAGCGCGCTGCTCGAGCACGTGAGCAGCAAATGGGTCTTCGCATTTCCGCCCAGCGACGACTGCAGCAACCGCGTGAGCTTGCTGCCTCGGTAAGGAACGTACGTGGCCTTGCCGTCTGTGAGCGCATTGATCACGTTCCCCAGTGCCGAGAGCGACTGCAGAGTACACGCACGCGTATCAGGATTCATAGGCATTGATAATACAGATACACGCATACGTACGTACATACCCGGTTGATGTGCTTGGCCTCGTCCAGGCGCTTACCGCTCGCTGCCGTCTTGCTGGCCTTTTCAGACCCGGCGAGGTCCACGAACAGCAGCTTGCCCTTGCGCACGTCGCGCGTGGCCATGTTCCTCTGTGTGACAGTGAGTGTGAACACGCAGTGGCTCCGATTTGAGTCGGCGTTCATGAGCGTCGCGCCAGTGGATCGCTGGGCATTGCCCCGCGCGAGTAGCGCCATCCCGCTGGCGACGCTCGAGATGGAGATCTCGCTCGCGTTCTCCACGTACACACCGTTCTGCTTGTCTTCGCGGATCCTGAGCTTGCTCGAGTTGTGCGGCATCAGCAAGTCGCGCAGACTCTCCTGGTAGACTTCAATGAAGCTTGCAGTGAGCTTGACGTCGTCCATCTGCGCGGGCTCGCTGCCTTCGTAACTGCGCTCGACTTGCTGGAAGATGCGCTCCAAGGCTCTCGGGATAAGTCCTCGTGCATCGCTGTCTTCATAGTTACTACCGACTGTCGTGTACGTCTTGCCGCTGCCTGTCTGGCCGTACGCGAGCACCGTGCAGTTGTACCCAGCGAGCAGGTCATCGACGAAAGGCCTGCCGACGCTCTCAAACACGGCTTCTTGCGTTGCCTTTCCTGAAAATACGCAGTCAAAGCACGAATAGCACGAGCCATTGGTAGTGGCGGTGTTGTTGTTGCTACTACCGCTGCTCTCGGTCGAGACTGGTGCGTGGACCTCAATCGTCTGCGCATCGTCACCGACCGAGACGCAGACCCGATCCCCAGCAGCAGCAGAGTCCGAGCTTGCATCGCGGACCCGACAGCTCACCTGGATGCTGTGGCACGCCATTCATTTCCTTCCTCCATTCCAGAGCGAACTCGAGTTGCTGCCCATAGCTGAAGATATAAATAATGCAACGCCCACCATGCGACTACAGCAAATAAGGACCGACAGTGACGGGGCGTCTGGTTCCTGTCTCGCGGCACCGTACGTGGCGCCCATGCTGAACCTGGCGTACGCCCAAGTCCAGGCGGCTCGTCTATTGGGTTATATGCGCCATTGTCCATCAGAGCAGTCTCAATACAGGCCACCATTCTCCGTCATAACACTCAGTAAAAAAAAATCAAATCGTCTATGTATTGCGAGCTTGTAGCCATTTATCTTAAACCTCTCTTCACAAGAGTAAAACAATCTAAAATCTTCGGCCACGGCCGCCACCAAAGCCACGACCGCCGCCACGGCCACCGCCACCACGGCCGCCACCTCCGAAGCCACGGCCGCCGCTCGGACGCGACATGTACGCTGGCTGCTGGAGCTTGGGCATGGTCTTCGGGAGCGAGTACGGACACGACGTGCCCTGCTCGGCGATCTTCTGCTCGAGGAGCTCCATGCCCGTAACGGGCAGGTCGAAGCACGCTCCCATGGTGTCCTCCGTGAGCGTCATCTGCTTGATGTCCTTGGCGAACTCCTCCGGGATGTCGCGGTTGAGCGCGTTCCAGACGTAGCCCTTGGCGCGGATCGAGTTAGAGCTCGAGAAGAGCACGGTGACGTAGTCCGGGACGCCCGACATGAGCGACGTGCGGCGGGGCGGCTTGGTGTGGCCCGTGATACACGCAAGCGCGGCCGCGAGACTCTTCTGGGGGCCGAGCAGCTCGAGGAGCTCGTCAGCCTTCTCCTCGAAGAGCGCGATCATCGACGGGTCCACGCCCTCGATCTCCTCGATAGCCTTGGCGGCCGAGACCTTGATCAGGTCGTCCTGGTCCGGAGGACCGCGCATGACGAACTTGTTGCCGATCTTGCGCTCGATGTGCGAGAGCGCGTCCTGCTGGCGTTGCGTGTAAAGCGTGATACAGATGCCCTTCTTGCCAGCGCGACCGGTACGGCCCGAGCGGTGCACGTACGTGTCAACATCGGCGTTGCCCGAGGCCTTGCGAGGCGGCTCCGAGTTGATCACGAGGTCGACGTTCATGTCGAGACCACGCGCGGCAACATCCGTAGCGATCAGCAGACGCAGCTTGCCGTCGCGGAACGCCTTCATCGTCGTCTCGCGCTGGTCCTGTGCGATGTCGCCGTGAAGCACCTGGGCGTCCTGCTTGATCTCTGGGTGCACCGCGAGCTCGTTACAGTCCTTCTTCGTCTCGGCGAAGATGATTGTGCGCGACGACTTCTTCGCGTAGATGCCAAGCAGGTTCGCGAGCAGCGTCGGGCGACCCTGCCAGTGGCACGGAATCGCGATGTGCTGCACATCCATGGACGCCTGGTTGTCGGAGTCCTTGACGAGGTTGACGAACTCGCGGTTTTTCTGCATGTACTTGTCCGCGACCTCCTTGACCCACGACGGGATCGTGGCCGAGAAGAGCAGGATCTGGCGCTTGAGCTGGTCGTTCTTGACCTTTTCCATGGCCGCAAACACCTTCTGCACGTCCTCGCGGAAGCCCATCTCGAGCATTGTGTCTGCCTCATCAAGAACGAGGAACTCGCAGTTGTGCAGACGCAGGTTTCCGCGGTCAATGTGGTCAATCACGCGGCCCGTGGTGCCCACGAGGATGTCGATGCCCTTGCGGAACGCCTCGTTCTGCGAAGCGTACGAGGCGCCACCGTAGATGCAGACCGTGCTGAGCGATGGGCCAGTGAGCTCAAACTCGGATGCGACCTGGCGAGCGAGCTCACGCGTTGGCGCCATGCACACGACACGCGGGGCGCGGCCGCGAGCGAGCGGCTTGGTGTTTGCGAGCAGCAGCTCGATCACTGGGAGCGCGAACGCAAGCGTCTTGCCCATACCGGTACGTGCGCGGCCCATGAGATCCTTGCCGTCGTAGATCATGTCGAAGGTCATGGCCTGGATCGGGAAGAGCGTGTGGATGCCACGCTTCTTCAGGTTGGCCTTCGTGATCTCCGAGATGCGGAAGTCGTCGAGCTGCGGGTTCTCCGAGCCGCCGACCGACGTGGTCACGAGCGCCGAGCCGTCGGCGGCCTTCTGCTTCTTCGGGACGACGGTCTCAACCTCGCTCTCCTCCGAGGTGGTAGCGAGCGCCGGCTCGTCATCCTCGTCCTCGGTGTCGCGTGTGCGCTTCTTGGACTTCTTCTCCTTCTTGTCCTTCTTCTCCTTCTTGTCCTTCTTCTTCTTCTTGTCCTTCACGTCGGCGTCGCTGCTGTCCTCAGCGGCAGTGGCAGCGGCCTCCTTGGCCGCCTTCTTGGCGAGCTTGGCTGCCTTCTTGGCCGCCTTCTCCTCTTCCTTGGACAGGCCGCGTGCTGCGACTTCGGACGCCATGGCTGTGTGTGTGGTGTGTGTAGTGGGTGGCGACGCGGGAGCGAGTAGCTGACTGACTGACTTGTGCTGTTGCGAGACAGTGGCGGACGAGAGAGCGACAGAGAAGGACTGAGTGCGTTGGTGGTTGGCTCCGAGGCGAAGCGATGCAGAGCTTTTCACAGCACACCACCAGTCAAACTTGGGTGGCGACGTGTGGTCCACACAACCTGAGCTGAATCTTGAAAACCGGTATAATACCGGTAGTTTCATGTCGACTACAGGCCGTGTTCGTCTTGCACTCAAAATCCCTTCTTATATCCTTTGTAATATTATAAAAAAATACTTTATAATTTGCCAGTTCATCGATTTAGTGCGAGCACCAAGATGAAGGCGCCTTCAAGAACTCGCTTAACACTGCAGCAGCAACGTGAACTGTTTTGTTTCCATCGCGCCAACATTTGGATGTCACTGCCCGAGCTTTGTGTGTCGGCACTCGTGCGCTTTCGGCTCGGCAAAGCTCCGGCTCTGTCGAGTGTCTCCGAGCTGCTGAAGCGTTTGAGAAACAACCCGGACCGTGACAACAACATCAGCAGCGACTCGTACAGCATTGGCACAGGCAAATCGGCGTGCAAAGCTCTGGAGATCGTGTTCATCAAGTGGCTCGTTAAAGCTGACAAGATCAGTCTTACTGATACTGGGCACCAGTTAAACTTCTAAATTCCGATTTATCTTTGGTAAGAGACCACTCACTTGGCCCCACTATCGACTCGTAGATGTGTGATTGATAACAAAAAATAGACAACTCAATAGTGGGGCCAAGTAAATCAGATATTGGGTTGCATTATAAAAAAAAATTAAGTTGCACCATAAAAAAACGACCATGGTGGACGAAGATGTCAAGACGCTGATCCCTGTCGACGTCGGCGGTCGCGTGCTGACATCCAGTCGCATGTCGTGCAGGGCTACGTGGGCAACAAGAGCGCTATGTCTCCACTGCAGCTGCTGGGTGTGGACATCATCAACAGCGTGCACTTCTCCAACCACGCGGGCTACAAGCACTTTACGGGCACGCGACTGACAGGCGACGACGCCCATGACCTGCTCGACGGCATAGAGAACGACAACCTGCTTCAGGATGAACACACGCACTTACTCATGGACTACGTGGTCTCATCACGCTACTCGAGGCGGTCGTGCACATATACCAGCGCCTCCACGCGGCGCAGAGCCATCCAGAGCGGCTCATGTACGTATACGACCCGGTGCTCGGCGATCTCGGAAAGCTCAACGTGTCGATGGAACTAGGTGCGTTATGCACTGTTGTTGTTGCGCTGTGTGGCTTGGCTCTCAATGAAATGCTATGTGTTACCGCATTGCAGTGAACGTGTACTGAACGCAGGTATGCCAATCGTGGACGCGCTCACGCCTAACCAGTTTGAGTACGAGCTGCTCGTTGCTATCGTACTCACACTCATACTCTTCGGAATCCGACGTGATCGCTGCTGGTGCCTGCTTCTAGGTGATGGAGCTTTGTGGAGTTTCGAATTGGACATTTGTGTGGCAATTACAAGAAAATAAAATGCTCACACCTTTGAGAAGGCCTTCCAGTCACTGTTGAACGGCTGCATGTAGACGTCGTGACTCTTGTCGTCATTCTTGTAGCGCACGTCCAGGTTTTCGTCCGATGCCGCGCGCACTCCAGTTCATGCTGCTACAGATACGAATATTTCTGTCAATCATACAGAACTGAGCACAACATCAAAAAGTCAGTGACCACATACATACAGACAGACCAGTGATTATTCTATACGCTGTGCTGCAGCATTGACAAGGTTGGGGTCAACTTGATGTTAACATTCTGGTCATTGTAATCAGACAAGACGTAATGCATGTTAGCACTCATCTATAAATAAGCACAAGTCAATCAAGGTGCGTACCGCTTTCTTCATCTTCAGGGTCTTGAAGTACCATATGCCTGACTCTGTGCCATCCGATATGATGCGGGCACGGATTTCCTTGCTCAGCCACACGATCACATTAAACAGCTACAGCACAGTTGACAAAACATCAGAGAGATGTTCGCAAAATTATCAATAAGTACGCAAAAAGTAATCAATAAATACACAAATAATCCATCAAGTGCGCAATTAGTGCACACCTGTTTCGACGAGATGATGTAGACGCAGATGCCAAGACTCGTGACGGTGGAGCGCAGTAGACGAAGAAGCTTCTTTCGTGAAGCGGCTCGCTTCCCTTTCACGAACAGCAGTCCTGTCACGTAGCAGCTGTTGGTGCCACTGAGACGCTCAGTCGCGCCGGTCTCGGACGTGGGTTGGTGCGTCACTAGGGTGCGCTGGATCGTCCGGGCACCAACGCGCTTGCCGAGGTCCCGCTCGACCCTGCTCACGATCTCGTTCCAGTCTGGTCGCTGTTCCGCTGCGATGAACCAACCGTGGATAGCCCGTACGTCTACCTACGACAGGGTCGGTGGCGCCCCTTTCCTTTTACAGACAACGACTCATCGCAGGCATGTTTGGCCATGCTCTTGGGCACTCTGTCTCATCCGCAATGGTCCCGTGGCTCTTGCCGTGGGCACGCAGCTCGAGACAGCGAATGCGCGCAGCTTTGCACGTGGGACTCCTGCGTATGCTCGTTCTCGTTCCTCTCAGCTGCCTGATTATCGTTCTCTGTGAAGTTGGAAACTCTCCATATATATTCACAGAAAAAAATTGAAGCTGGAACATCTGCATGTACAGTCACACCTTTATATAATACCCTCTATATTGGGATGATTTTCTTATAAGAGCTCAAATTTAGGGGTCACAATAAAGAGTATAAGTTTTGTATTGTGGTTTTCTATAAGAGTATAAGGAATAAGGGCATCTAAACCGAGGGACAGCTTAGTCAAAATCCATGCAAAACAAATTTGTAAGGGCCAATTCGGCCGATTGTAAAAAAGATACAATTCTAGCCAAATAAAAGTCAAATGTTAGATTTATTTTGTCATGTTTTAATTTTTACTGTTGAAGAAGATGAAATTTCGTCTTTATGAGTATTTGTATAAGGGCAAGGCAGAAAAAGTGGCCCCAAACGTACCGTTATAAGGAGGTGTGACTGTATTCATAATAAAAGAACAAACACTAACGGCTAATTACCGGTAAATTGTCGTGACATTTTAAGCGCTTTTTTTTTCGGTGATCTCCGAGAATCCCGAAATTGTTCAAGGAAAATATCGTTTAATATCCTCAACCCCTCTGAAAAAGATAATGTTTTGTACCTACGTTCGCTGTTTAAGCAAAATGTTTTGGCATTTGACCCAAGTATACCAGATAAAATATGGGGTGGCTGACATGTTTGACCAAAAATTGACGATTTCACGACTTGGTCTAATATGTCAACCACCCCATATTTTATCTGGTATACTTGGGTCAAATACCAAAACATTTCGTTCTAACAGCAAACCCCCATACAACTTGGTCAAACTTGGGTGGCGACGTGTGGTCCACACAGTCTGAGCTGAATCTTGAAAACCGATATAATACCGGTAGTTTCATGTCGACTATTCCATGGATCACCCGGTATGTACCGATATTTATTGCCATCGACGCAGTGTGGGTCACGTGTCAGTATAGCCAGGTCCAATTTCTATGTGTCACTGATCCTAGCAATCGTAATGTTTGTATTGGTAGGGTGGACAAATAGCAGTAAGTTTGTATGGAAAAAGCGAAATAAGCGAGAGCTCCACAAGCGCCAGAGCTGTTTCTTTTCTCTGTTGACCAAACCGCAAGTGCAGGCTCAAGCAGGACGAGGAGCTCAAGGCGGATCGAGACGCCGCAGGACGAGCGAACGCGCGCGAGCCACCAGCACGCGATCTCCCTATCAGGCGACCCGTATCTCTCTCTGTCTGCCGGTCTTCGGTGTCTCTCGGAGTCTTCTCAGTCGCACGCCACCAGCAGATACAGGAAGCGACAAGATCACAGAAGAAATACAAAAACAAATATGAGCGACTTTGAGAGCGAGAGCAAGTCGGCACCGCCCGCTTCGCCAGTGGCAGCAGCGGCGGCTATAACGCCCAACAGCAGCGAGGGCAAACGGCCATCCTACCCTGCAGCAGCGTTCACGCCGCCGGAGAAAAAGGGCAAGTCGGGCGGCGATGCAGCAGCCGATGCGAAAGAGCAGCAGCTCCCGGCAGCGTTCTCCGTGCCGCGCTCGGCACTCTCGAGCAGCAGCGAGAGCGGAAGCAACAGCAACAGCAGTCTCGGTAGCGCGGCCGCGGCCTCCGAGGACGACAGCGAAAACGCGTTCTCAAAGACGCTGCCGCTCTCATGGAAGCCCTCGGCGATGATGGAGGGCGACGTGAACACGGGCACGTTCACGCGCGTGCACCTCAAAGTCAAGTGTGAGAGCCGCTTCGGCGAGTCGGTGCACTGCTCGGGCTCGTCGTTCGTGATGGGCCACTTCAACCCGAACGAGTCCACGACGCTCGTGACGACCCCCGAGGAGTATCCGTACTGGACGACCGTCAAGCCGCTCATTCTGCCGCGCGGCGTCCCGCACCAGTACATGTTTGCGCTCTTCGCTGGCGGCATGTTCAGCTCGTGGGAGCCCATCGAGTGCGAGCGCGTGATGGTCCCCGACGGCCGCGAGATGACCGTCATGGAGGAGTTTGGCGTGTACGACAGTGAGCTGCAGCTCATCAAGACTGGTGACGTGGTCGAACGGTCGGTGGTCTATGAGCGTGGCAAAGAGCTCCCACGCAGTGACTTTGAGACTAGAGAGCAGGAAGACGAGGCGATGGTCGGATCCTCTGCTGAGAGCTCCGCCGCTGGGTTACCCAGCTGTCCGCCGTCGCTCCAGCGCACAGCGTCGCAGTTCTTCCGCCAGGCGAAGATCCAGTCGCGCTACAAGCGGTACATGCCGGCCAACTACCGACCCGACCCGATCGCGACGCTCTTCCTCGTGTGCTACCATCTGCCCGTGAAGCTTATCAAGTCGGCGACGGATGGCTCGTGGTCGGCCTCGTGGAACCGCGACAGCCTCATCTCGCGCAGCGAAGGATCGATCGCTGAGTCCATGCATGTGCGCTGGGTCGGCTGCGTGACGCACCAGGCGCGCGACGACCTCGAGGACCTCTCGGACGACGACAAGCGCGAGATCACGGACGTGCTCGCGAAAATGGACTGCATTCCCGTATTTATTGATCGCGAGCTCGCTGCGGACCACTACCAAGGCTACTGCAAGAACAAGCTCTGGCCGATGTTCCACAACGTCGACATCCTCGATATTTATACGTCGGTGTGGGACCGCGGCGAAGTGATCCAGTGGAAAGAGGAGCGCAACAACGGCAAGTGGTGGGAGGCGTACCAGAAGGTGAACTTGCTGCTCGCGACCTGCGTCGGCGAGCTCTGCGCCGCGAACGACACGGTCTGGGTGCACGACTATCACCTGCTGCTCTTCCCGTCCTACGTCGCGAGGCACTGTCAGGAGAAGGACATGAAGCGCCCGTCCATGGTCTTCTTCCTGCACGTGCCTTTCCCGACGTCCGAGATCTTCCGCGAGCTTTCGCACGGCCCGCAGCTGCTGGAAGGTGTGTTGGCTGTCGATGTAGTTGGTTTCCACTCGTTCGACCACGCGCGCCATTTTTTGAACGCATGTAAGCGCTTCCTGGGACTCACATACCAGTCGCGTCGTGGGGGCAACTTGGGCGTCGACTACCACGGCCGCAACGTCGTGATCACGATCAGTCACGTCGGCATCGAGAACACGGCGATCCGCGACGTGATCGCCGACCCCGCTGTCCACGAGGCCGCGCGGCAACTCCGTGAGAAGCATGCTGGCAAGATCCTCATTGGCGGCATTGACGTCTGTCAGCGGCTGAGCGGCATTCCGCTCAAGCTGCTCGCATTTGAGCAGTTCTTCAGCACGTGTACGTCGTGGAAAGACAAGCTCGTGCTCGTGCAGCGGTGCCACTTGACGGATTCCCGCGAGGGCGACCAGGAGTATAGCAGCAACGAGATCCGGCAGCTCGTGAAGCGCATCACGGAGCAGCACGGCGCTGATGTGATCGACTACGATGAGTCGACGTCGGCACTGTCTCTGAGGGAACGCATCGTCATGTGGCTAGCGTGCGACATCCTCATGGTCACGTCCATTCGCGAAGGCCTGAACCTCAAGCCGCTCGAGTACGTATTCGCCAAGGGCGTGGCGCCCGGGAACCGCGCCGGTGTGGTGATCCTAAGCGAGTTCTCGGCCTGCTGCTGCGTGCTCAACGGCGCGCTGCGCGTGAACCCGTGGAACATCACGGAGGTCGTGAACTCGCTCGACCATGCGCTGACCATGAGCGAGGACGAACGCATGGGCCGGCGCGCGCGCGACCTGCCGTACATCACGAACCAGCCGGCGGCCAACTGGACCAAGCAGGTGCTCTCGGTGCTGCAGGAGGCCACAGAAGGCGCCGATGGCGGCGACGAGGAGTACACGGACATGGAGTACATGGACACGGACATGGGCCGCTCGCACGTGCTGCGCATCGGCCAGCGCTCGGACTTTAAACATCTCAACATCCAGCGCGTGCTAGCGGCGTACCAGTCGTCCCAGCGACGCGTCTTCCTGCTGGACTACGGCGGCACGATCATCGCACGCGAGAACATGTCCATGTACGTGAAGAAGGACTTCACGGCCGTGACGGGTAAGCTGCCGTCGCCGCGCATGGTCGAGGCGCTCACAATGCTCACGCGCGACCCGCGCAACACGGTCTTCGTCGTGAGCGGGCTGAGCCAGCTCAACCTGACGGCGGCCGTGGGCCACATCCGCGGCCTGGGGCTTGCGGCCGAGAATGGTGCGCTCTACTCGTGGGCCAAGTCCGTCCGCGCGAGTCGCGTGGGAGAGTCGAATTCTGAGGCGGACCATGACAGCCATGCGGACGACGAGCGCCACTGGCACCACCACAACTTCAAGTTCGACTGGCGCGCCGTGCGTGAGGCAGTAGACCCGATCCTCAAGGTCTATTGCACGCGCACAAACGGCAGCGTGCTGCGGTACCAGGCGCAGAGCATCGCGTGGAACTTCCGGTCGACGGACCCCGAGTGGGGGCTGCTGCAGGCCAACTCGCTGCAAAGCGACCTCGAGGATGTGCTGCGCGACCAGCCCGTGACGATCATCCGCAAGAAGGGCCTGCTAGAGATCGTGCCTGAGGGGCTCAACAAGGGCGTGGTCGCGCGCCAGATCCTGACGCAGGACGCAGGCATCCACCGCGGCCACCCGGACTTTCTCTTCTGCATCGGCGACGACACGACGGACGAGATCATGTTCAAGTCCATCTACGACTACTACGCCGAGCGCTCGGAGGAGAGCGTGCACGGCCGCGCCAAGAGCCACAGCAACGCCATGGACACGCCGCCCGCGTCCAATGAAGGCTCGCTGCACCACCTTTTCACGTGCACCGTGGGCAAGAAGCCCAGTCACGCGCACCTATACCTCAACAACGTCGACGACGTCGAGGAGCTCCTCTTCACGCTCGGCCAGCGCTCCGATGACGAGGTTTGTGTTATGGGATGGGGATTATAACATTGTCAATACCCTAACGCAGCTGTTGCTGTTTATGTCTCAACTGATGATGCAGCACTAGGGCAAGCCTTCCGATCACTAGACGACTCCTCTTTTCAAGCAGTTGAGGTAGAGACCTTCTCTTTACAACACCGCTAGTCAACCCAGAAAAATGAAGCAGCCCTCAAGCGTATTGGCGAGACGCGAGCGAGCGTTTTGTATGGCTACGCCAGAGAGGAGAAGTCACATCCTGTAGCGTGGGGTTGGGCGAGTAGGTTCCTTCACCTCCAGTCGATTTTCTAATCTCACAACCGATTTTTCATGTGTTAGCATCCATTCCCTCCGAGGAATATGTACAAGCAACGGTCGCATATCAAGACGGGGGCGTACAGGATGATGGTTATTGTGATTAGACAGCACCTGCAAGTCTTCTGAAAGTCCAGCGTCTCGAGATGGCATCACGCAAATGCAGGTTGGTGGGCGCGGTTGCACAGTATTGTTTGTTCATGTGCGTGTTGAAACGAAAAGTCTCAATATGTGTGTGCTAAATATCTATTTGTCCTGTTGCTGAGTGTGTTCTGATGAAGAATGGTGTTCAGCGCTTGTGTGTGAACAATGGAAGTGTGCTCGCGACTGGCCGCCCGTGCCACTCGTTTCATCCACGACGATGAAACCGAGGATCTCGAACATCTCTCTAATTGCGACGTGGGCTATTCGCTCAGCTTAGCCCAAAGCCCAACCAGCACCAGCAACAGAGAGATCACGATCTACCTTGTGTTTGGCCATGGAAACTAGCACCTCAGTTGTCCACTCGGGCACGACGGCACCAGTGAGAGCCCTCGATGAGACGCTGGCGCAGCGAAAGCACCACAGCCGCTCAATCAGTATCCAGCACGGCGACACGCTGCGAGCCGCAATTTGGTCGAACTTCGGCGCTCAGGCTTCCACTGTGCCTGGAGCTATGTCGTCGGCCTTCACACAATCTGCGTAGTGTACCTCATGCAGGCGACGCGCGTTTGTCTCTTCTTAGCGCAGCTGTACATGGTGTACTGGACGCAGCTAGCCGCAGGCGACCGACGTGACTACTTTGGAGAGCCTAGTGATCGCGAGGACCAATCTGAGCGGGATCCCAGAGGCCCTGCTAGAAACCCTTGCCGGCTGCGCTCCAGGATATCGAGTTCAATGCCACGAATCTGACGTCGCTCCCGGTCAACTTGCACGAGAAGTGGCATGCAATGCCAGCGTTCTACCTCGAACACTCGCTGCTCACTGAGTTCCCGCCGACACTACTCTCGCTACAAGTGTTGGACCTGTCGTTGCGCGGCAACCGGATCGAGCAGCTGCCCGAGCTCGAGGTGATGCACCAGCGCTTCTACTCGTTCATCGTGAGCGCGAACCCGCTACGAGCGCTCTTAAAGTCGATCGGTGAGGGCACGCACTTCTTCTCGTTCGCGGCAGAGCAAACACTGCTCGAGACGCTGCCCAACTGGACGCGTTCGAGCATGGAAGGCGCAATGTACCTTTACAGGACGCCGTACTGCGATGTTATGTCAGCAGCAGGAGGTGGAGACCACATGCTGCTGAACAACGGTACCAACTTGCCGTGCGAGCTACGAGGCAGTGAGTTTGATGGGAAAGCCCCGCTTGAATTGATCGACATGGGCATCCCGCTCTAAAGAACTTGAAGGAAGAGACAGGAATGCTGATCAATCATGATGCTAAATTCGCAATAAGATTTATTGTTGGTGAGTCTGAATATTTTTTGTGGCAAATTAAGAATATCAATTATGATTGAGAGTGAAGCGTCTTGGTAGACGATTGAATTATCCATGACATTGCTTTGTCTGATCTCTTTGATGCATCAGTCTGTAGTAGCACTGTGAACAGGTGGCCTACCGACTCATGGTCCAATGGTGCATCCATTCATTCAACTGCACTGTAAACCAGTGGTAGATAGACTCTACATTGAGTTACTGCTGAAGCGTGATGCACAATCCTAAAAAAAAAGAAGCCAAACAGCAGTCATAGCAGTACAGCTCACTGTTAAAGAGGGATGCGAGGATCGATCAGCTCCATGGGCACTTTGCCGTCGACTCGATTATCCCGCGTCTCGCATGCGAGCGTGACGCCACCGTCGACTCTGTCACTCCTCGACATTGCATCGCAATAGGGCGTGCCGTAGAGGTACATGGTGCCCCCGACGCTCACCCGCGTCCAGGCAGGTAGCGTCTTCAGCAGCGTATTCTCCACACTGAAGTTGACGAAGAACGTACCATCACCGATCGAGTCCGGGAGAGATCGCAGCGGGTTGGCGCTCAGCACGAGCGAGTAGAAGTATTGATGCATGGCAGCAGCCTCCGGGAGCTCTTCGATCAGATTGCCGTGCAGCGAGAGCTCCGTGGGCTTTAAGTGCAGCAACGTCTCGGGGAATTCGCGGAGTAGCGAGTGCTCGAGGTAGAAGCTCGCAATTGGGTGCCACTTGTCGTGCAAGTCAGATGGCAGCGCCGTTAGATTCGTGTGGCTGAACTCGATGTCCATGAGCGCCGTGGGCAAGGGCTGGAGCAGGCCCTCCGGGATGCCCGTCATGTTGGTCCTCGCGATCACGAGCGCGAGCATCCGCGTGTGCTTGGAAGCCGAGATCGCGCTCTCTTTCCGCCACTCGACTAGCGTTGTGTTGTGCAGTTGGACACCGAGGAGACTGGGGAAATCTTGGAGGCGATGCGGTATTTGGAGAGCTGGGCAGTGTGAGATCGTCAGATACAGTAGACTTTGCTCGTCAATGGAGCCCCAGGAGTCTTCATTGGGGCTCGCTGTGCCCTGGCGGTAGCAGTTGTACGTGTAGAGAGTGCACGGGTAGCCCGTCGCGAACCAGGGGCTTGTGACGCGGTCGCAGCCCATCACTGGCTCCACTGGCCGCGTCACCGCTCGCAAATGAAGAGCTAGCAAACCAACCCCCCACGCGACGAACACGATGTGCACGATGTGCTGCTTACCGCGCGATAACTCGCGAACGGGGAGCTCTACTGTGGACGGAGAAGTGACGACCGCGTCGCTAGTCTCGCTCTTCATCGACGGTGCAGTGCCTTTCCAGTGGCTACCTGTCCGGCGGATGAGCGTCGCTGCACTCGCAAGAGCACTGAAGATGGCAATGTGCGGGATGAGCCTGGAGAATACGTCAGCAGTCGAGAGTGAGAAGAGCAGCTGACCTTCCATGGCGAGTTGGATGAACCAGAGCCCGTCGTAGAGCACCTCAGGCGGGAACGTGAACTCGTCTGGGAGGAACGCCTTATAGTAGGGCCAGAAGACGATGACTGGGATGAAGATGCTCGAGCCCATGCTCAGCATTGCGCTGATCACCAGGCAGACAACCCGCTCCGAGCCCTGGTGGTGGTGGGCTCGGCTTCGTTGGTGCTCTCGACGGTGAAACAGGTGCTGCAATATGGGAGTTGACCAGCAGTTTGCGACCACAAGCACCACCAGCAGGTTGTTGAGCCACGGCCTCGGAAGCAATTCACTCGAGCGCCGTGCCTGGAAGGCCTGGGAGACCACCTCGATGGCTTCGCGGTTCGTGTACACAATTGAGAACCAGTCGCTCTCGATGCCAAAGATGCCTTGGCGGCTAAAGAGGAACCTCCACAGGCGGACGATCAAGCGCGCTGGCTGCCTCCGAGTCCTTCTGCTGATGGGGCTATCCTGGAGAGCGGATGGGTGGACGCGATCAGTAGTTGCTTGTGTATACTGGCGCCCTTGGCTCTTGAGCTGTTCGGCGGCATGTTGCATTACTCTGCGTGGGATTGGTAATTTGAACGCGCGGTCTAGCAGCACGAGCTCTCGCGCATGGAGCGACGCCCAGAGGATGCACGTTAGTTGCCACCAGTGAAGCGCACCCACGACCCCAACCACGACACCTGCAACTCCAAAGTAGTCGTGTCGGTCGCCTGCGGTCAGCTGCGTCCAGTACGCCATGTACGGCTGCGCTAAGAAGAGACAGACGCGCGCCGCCTGCATGAGGTATACTGCGCAAATCGTATGGAGGCCGACGACGCAGCTCCAGGCGCAGAGGAAGCTCGTGGGCTGCAGCTCAAACACGTTGTGTGGCACGGATCGACTGTGGTGGTAGCCTGTTTGTGTGTTCTTACGCGGTGATGGTGCTTCAGTGGTGGCGACCGCAAGACGCTGTTCATCTGGCGTCGCATCATCAACATCACCTGCTGCTAGTGCAGTCGCCTCTAAGGGAACAACCGACGAGGGTGTCAGCATGCAAGCGTGGCGATCAGAGACTCCACTTTCTCGAACTGGGTGGCGGAAAGAAGAAGGCATCTCGGGCAACAAAGCATATATAGTGCGGAAGTTAGAAACGCTGCCTCGATTTAGAGAAAAAGTGGCGCATTTGTAGCGACGCACAGCGAAAGTGTGTGTTTGTCGTCCGAGCGCATTAGAGCACACATCTGGGCTTGTGCTTCTTTTTATATCGCAGCGATCTGCGTTGCTTGCTGCTGTGTAGAGCGCTTAAGGAGTATGCCTTGAGGGAATGGCTCCACCAAAGCGAGTGAAGCCATGTTGGACTGCCAACCAAAAAAGTGACATGTGCAACCAGCCAAACAACTCTTTTCAAATGGCACTAAAACGAGTCAAACACCTTCTGAAATGAGTATCGAAGCAGTCCACTTACAATTTGCTAGATAATATATAATAAAAAGGTAGTTAGACAAGTCAAACACGACATCAGCACCATCATCAACCTTTTTATATCTGCTGTTTTTGTTATGTGACCCACACTGCGCATTTGACATTTTGAATCCCGCGCTTTCCACCAGCGGCTCTCTACGACGGGCCTGCGTGTGTGTCTCCTGTGTGTGCGCGTGTCCTGTGCGAGAGGTGATGGTGCGCACGCTCGAGCTGCGCGCGACGCAGGACGGCGTGATCTGGCCCAGCCGACCGCTCATCAGCGCGCGCGGCCTGCTGTCGTCGATCAAGAATCTGCCGCTCACGACCTACGACAAGGCGCAGCTGGCGCGCTTCCGCGCTGTCACGTTCAACGCCACGGGAGAGATCCTCGCGGCCACGGACGAGAAAGGGCGCATCTTCGTCTTCTTCATCACGAGCAACCGCTATGCGCTCGTGCAGCACCTGGGTGTGCCCACGATCACCTGCTGCTTCAGTCCGCTCCGCAAGACGGAGCTGCTCGTCACGTGCGAGAACGAGATGGTAATGTAGCTCCGGGATGCGCAAATATGCTACGCCAGCTCTATGCTAATGTCGATTATCTATATGGGTACTTGCATGCGTATATTTGCACACAGTCTCGCTGTATCGATGTGCAGTCGCAGGTGCTCATCAGCACGCTCCGCGGCCATCGGTACCCTGCGCGTTCGGCGTCGTTCCAGAAATCGGGTAAGCTCGCTTTGACCGCCTCTCAAGACGCAGTTATTCTCTGGGATACGAAGGACTGGTCACGCTTCCGCGTGCTGAATGCCGGCCCCGGTGTGGAAGAAGCCACATTCGTGGCCCGAGGCGAACTCGTCGCCGTCTGCTTCCAGGACGACACGATCATGATGTGGGAGCTCGAGTCGCTGGCGTTACGGTACCGCTTCTCGCTCCCCAAGCACGAAAAGTCACCTGGGCTGCGGAACATCACAGTCTCTGACGACTACAGAGTGCTTGTGGCAAGGTACGAGTGCTGCTTGTGTGGCGATCTCAGGAAAGGCTTGTAGCTGATGTTTCTATTTGTATGTTGCATTGTGTAGTGGCCGCTCGCCATTCATCTACGTGTGGGACTTTGAAGCACAGACGATTATCCGGATCATTGAGTTACCAGCGCCTATCAAAGAGGTCATCACGGTGGGTCCCGTGTGCAATGCCAAAGTTGTTACAGGACTTGGCTACACTGATCTAATATGTATGTTGCTTAAATGGTTTAGCACTCCTTTCTACCCAGCCACAACAGCATGATCAGCATTCTCGAGGGCGACGGCGGGCTTTTCTTCCTCGACGTTGCAGCGAAGAAGCCGAAAATCCAACTGGAGATCTCGAAACGCGACAAAAAGTTCACGGCTTTTGACATTGAGTGCCATGGGCGATACATGGCTGCGTGCACAGAGTAGGTTATTATGTGGGACGTGGGAGTGCTGTTATTGTTTGTCATGTGAATGTACGTCTGACGGTGTATTTTATGTACTGTGTGTGTAGTGACGGATACTTGCTGCTGTACGATATGGAAATCGCCCGAGAGACCGCTCTTTGCGCCCAAGCTGAGCGGAAGAAAGAGGGACTTTTCGAATTGGACGAGAATGCACGACTTGCAACGCGCTCGGGCTTGCTCAGCACACAAGAGCTCCTAGGCGAGGGCCATTCAAAGCCAAGTCATCATCACCCTGTGCCGTCGAAACTCATCGACAGTTTGTTCGGCGCAACCTACACAAGGCGAAATGAAACGAGCCCGTCCAAGGAAGAGCTGCTTTTTGGAGACACGTATCAGCGACAGTCAGCAGAAGCGAATTACGTCTCGACTCCATCTATCCGACCGCCTCCAGTCTCGAAAACTGTGCGTCCACGCCATCAAGACGCAAAAGGGCACGTGAGACTCCAGCAACCGACCCAGAACCCGCTGATAATGGCTCCAGGGATGATGACCTCCCACGAGATCGAAGTGAACCGCAAACGACTTGAAGCAAGTTTCAAGTGCAATGGCGTCTATCCGAAGAAGTATCGGCTCCTCGTGTGGCGCTTCCTCCTGCGTCTTCCGAAGAACGAAGAGGCGTTCCGCGCACTGGTGACAAAAGGCAAGCATCCAGCGTTCGTGCGGCTCCATGAGCAGTACCCTCTTCAGAACAGTCGACTGTTTCGGCGTTTGCACCGCATACTCTCGGCGATCACGTTCTGGTGCCCAGCGTTTGGAGAAGTGAGCTACCTGCCCGAGGTCGTCTACCCGTTCGTCAAGATCTTCCGCGAGAACGATTTAGCGGCATTCGAAGCGAGTTTGTCAGTTTTGCTGCACTGGTGCGGTGATTTCCTGCGCAGCCTCCCATACTCACCAATGACAATCCTCGGCATCCTAGATAACGAGCTACAGAGACGAGATCCGCAACTTCACTCGCACATGGTGCAGCACCAGATCACCTCTGAAGTATACGGCTGGAGCTTGCTCAAGACGATCTTCACCGAAGTTCTGAGCGAAGATGAATGGCTGACCTTGTGGGACTACATGCTCACGTATGCAGACAAGCCTCAATTGCTGTATGTGGCAGTGTTGGCGTACCTGTCGCACTTTAGGATAGCGCTGCTCGGAGCTTCGGACCGATTCTCGATCGAGCAGTTCTTCCACCAGCAGAACGCTATCAAGATCCAATCGTTTCTTCAACTTATCACGAACATCAGCCAGAGCATCGACTTTAAGTTGTTTGACTGCCAGACAACGGAGATAGAGAATGGGGATGGCGACAATGCGAGTCGCGTGAAGACTTACTGGCCGTTGACTAGCGGACAGTACCCAGCATTCGCCAGCTACCCCAAGTTCATCGTCGACTTCCAGATCAGTGTACGTGTTTTGCGTGCTGTCTCTTTGCCATCTCCTGACTCTTGAACAAATGTTTTAACGTGTAGATTATGTATGCTTTCTCGTGTGCTTGATAGGAACGCAACCGGATTGCGCTGGAAGAGAACGAGATGGTGCAGAAGAAGCAGCTCTTAGAGGATGTGGAAGCGCAGTGCGCAAAGCTGAAAGCCGAGCACGAAACGTGGCTGGAGCAGAAGAATTTGGTGCTCGCAGCTGAAGAAAAGCGGCGAACCGAGGCACTCGCAGCGGAGAAGTACCGCATCTTGAATTTGAAATCATTGGATCACCAAACACGAAAGCGCCGGCTAGAGCGGCTTGATGCAATGGAAAAGTACGCGCATCAGACTCTCGACGAGACTGCAAAGATGTTCCAGGCTGAGTACCAGCGCCTCGAGGCCACGCTTGAAATGCAAAAGGAACGCACGGACTTCGAGCTCGCGTCCCGTCAGCAAGAAGAAGAGCTACAGCGAGTGGAGTTTGAGGCGGAGAAACGCGTCATGGATATCCACAAGCAGAGGGAAATGGAAGAACGACTCCAGAAGCTACGGGCTGAGTTTGTGACACGGGTGAAGCAGCAAGAGCTCCAAGATCTGCTAAAGTTTGAGAGCTGGAAGCGTGAGGACAACGACAGAAATCGTGAAGTCAAGATGAAGCTGCAACGACGTGAAGAGCTTGCAGTGTTACACCAGGAGAAGAAAATTCGGCAGAAACTTGAGACGGAGCTCATGGACCAGCTAGTCGAGAAGGAAAAAGAGCTGCTGGCGCTGGAAACAGAGCGCAAATCCCGTCGCAATGAGCAGTTCGCATTCGACACGCTTGATCACGACATGGATCTGCGGAAAGCAGAGATGGAAGTGACGAAGGAGCACGAGCGAGATGGAAAGGAGCAAGCTCGGCCAGCATTCCGAAGCGCTGGTACCGGCGCAAAGCCGGAGAGAAAGTTCTCCAGCGAACACAGGAGAGAGGAGTACGCACAAGAGTTGACCGGGCGATCTGGTACACGACAGAAGCCGCTGGACCAGGGTGAGAATGCTGCCCAAAGTTCGAGACAGCCTTTGAGCTGGAGCTCCTCTGGTGCGGTGCAGAGGCATACATCAACTCTGCCAAAGCAGTTCAAGCCAAAGGTGGTAGCAGCAGACAAAGAAGGCGTCTCCCATGCTGAGAAGCTCGCTCAGCTGAACCAGTCACTGCTCCACTCTGCCAGCAGCGAGAGCAGCTTCACCAGCGCCGTGCTGGAAAGGACGATGGAGGAGATGACGCTTTTGGAGAAAGCGCTCCGCAACATTAGCTCCAGCAGCAGTGCCAACAGCAGCCCAAGCAGCAACGGCAGCAATCGGGTCCCGCACAGTGTGAACAGACAGGAGCAGCTGAATACAACCGGCACAGATATCCAACGCAACAGACGCGTAGAAGCAAATCGCATCATCAGACAAGACCAAGCAAACATGTCGAGAAGATCAACCGACAGCTACACCCCAGCAGCTCCGACTCAACGGCAGAGCTCTGCGTACGAGACGTACAACGTGCATCGCGAGTACAGTGAACGTGAAGAGACGAGCGTGCTTTCAAGTCCAGAGAACGAGGGCCGACGAGAAACCCAGGATAACGGAAGCGGGGGAAGCAGCAACACATCAATAACGTTGCAGCGTCCGATCGCTGAGCTCGAGAAGGAGCTGGGCATCCGCTTTGACGATTTCAGCGACGAAGAAGAGAAAGAGGGCGAGCAGAGCAGCAGCGACGACGACGAAGCCTCGGAGTTTGGAGACGACGGTGCGATCGAGGATGATCGCGCGCGTCTGCTCGAGCGCGCCAAGCGGCTGCTGGAGGAGGAGGATTTCTCCTCAGATGACGGCAATGACGAATGAAGAAAGAGCTCCCCCAAAGTAAGCAAACTAACTGGTCTGAGTTTCATTCAGAATGAGCTGGGTGTTGCTTCAAGGACGGGCTTCAAGTGAGTCAGAGGTCGGACTGGAGAGAGGACCGGCGCGTCACCATGAGGGTGTGACGCGCTCCTCTTCGAACGTTCGGCTGTCTGTTTGACAGACGAAGATCTCCACATCTTCTTATGCGAGGCGTCATAGATCTATGTTCGCCCGTCCAGAAGGAATGCGCACATGGCTTGGCGATTTGAATGAGTAAACCCGAGCCAACAGGCGCGCTTCTCACGGCGTGACACACGGAAGGTACCCACAATCACGCTCAGGCTCGGACTCAGCATTCTGTTGGTTCCAAATCACGCAGGTTCTGTATTTTTTTCCCCCTCAAACTAGTATGCAGCATATGCTGAACGGCGGTTTCCGCGTGAGGAGCATTTTCATAACATCCATCTGGCTCTCGCTTGAAGCACAAATAACAACAGACTTCTCCCTCTTCTCAAAGAGCAAACAGAAGGGAACGCGCGCCATCAGCGCATGCGAGTGACTCGAGACCAGCAGCCGCAGCAGTACGAGTGTGAGTGTTGGGACTGTGTGTGAGGTACGCAGACACACGCAGAGAACACACGGGCGTCTTGTGTGAAGCAAACGGTAGAGGAGGCGACTTGGCAGTGGAGATTCGACGACGCGACGGCCACGAGAGAGAGAGGACAAGAAGAAAGAAAGACTAGCGGGATGACGGACGCAGAGGCGACGGAGATCAAAGAGCAGCAGCAGCGCCGACTAGAAGAAGACGCAGAGGACGAGCACGTGACGGTGGTGGAGACGATGACGACGACGACGACGACGACCATGGCGGTCACGACCACGACGCTGCCGATCTCGCCGGTCATTGTCGTGAAGCGGCTGGAGGTTGTCTCGACGACGACCGCGAGTGTCGAGGCGTTAGATGAGAAGGGGAATGGCGGAGATTTTGGCGAGAGCGACGCGCTGAAGGACGCGAGCGTCCCTCCTCCGCCGCCGCTTGAAGAGGACGAGGATGACTTCAACAGCAGCGGGCTGGATGCGCGACTGAACGTATTTGTGTCGGCATCGGCGCCGAGCGCTATGACGCCGCTTGAGAACGCGCTGATGGCGTCGCCTAACCTGTCGACCAAGTCGGACCAGTCGTCGAGCTCGTTTGACAGCGCGCCGTCGATTACTGCGTTTGAGCGCTCGATCAGCGGCCTGGCGGGCGTGACGACGGAACGCCAAGAGTATGACGAGTCCACGCCGGCTGCAGCAGGTCCACGCAGTACACCACCGTTGGAGCGCGCCCACACGTCTAGTGAGCTGCTTAGTGTGCGCGCGAGAGAGATCCAGTCCGCGCGGAACGCGAATGAGAAGGGATTCTCGACGACGACGTCGCCGACGACCTCGTCGACTGCCCCATCGTTCGAGATTGAGACCGTGACGTTGCCTGCGAAGGGCATCAAGGAAGCCGAGATCGACAAGGCGATGCACACAATGTTTGCGATTGAAGTGCGGCTGCAGGGCGGGCTGCAGTGGATCATCCACAAGCGGTACTCGGACTTCCGCGAGCTCCACGACCGCCTTAAGCGCACGAACTCGCCTGTTAAGAACTTGTACTTCCCGAAGCGCCACATGTTCCGCAACCGTAACCAGAGCGTCATCGAGCAGCGGCGCAGCGAGTTGGAAAAGTACATTAACGAGGTTCTGGAGATCCGTCCGCTGATCCGAGTCCCGCTGTTCAACTTCCTGGAGGTGTACGCGCATATGGAGTCCTACGAGCGCAAGCTGCAGCGCCACAAGAAGGAGCTCGAATCGGAGCGCATGAAGAACCTGCTCAACCCAGACGACCTGGAGGATTTCACGTTTGCGTTCAAGCGTCTGTGCTCGTCCAAGTATTTATACCACGGGAATGCAAAGGATGAGCCGGAGAGCAGCAGCACGAGCTCCACCGCGGGACCTACAAAACCGAACTCGTCGCCGTCGTCTCCAACGAAAGACGCCGTGGTGTCGTCTTCCTCCTCCTCATCGCCAGTGTCAGCGGCGTCAAAGTCAACGGATGAACCAGGAAGTAATGGCAACAGGAACACGATTCTGCACACTGCGGGCTCGCAGATCTCGATCAGCCGCGCATCGTTCCGCCGCGACATCCTCGGCGTGTTTCCTGAGATGCCATCCAGCTTTGCAATGCGATTCATGAAGGCAGTGTCGGATCGACAGGGCGCGGATATCAACATGGACGAGTTTCTCCGCGCAGTCGCTATCCTGCGCTGTGGTGTCATGGAAGACCGTCTCATGTTCGTGTTCAACATGTGCGACCTCGACCATGCTGGCAAAGTGCAGAGCACGGGTCTGAGCAACTTTCTCGTGTCGCTTCACGGTCGTCAGGTTCTGGAACGAACAGAATACCGCCGCCTGCTGAGCGATGGATTCGACCAAGGTCGCGCGCGCATGAGCATGGAAGAGTTCACGAAGGTCGTGCTCAAGCTCGACACGTGCAGCATCCTGGTGGACTGGATGGAGTCGTTTGTCGACATTCTCTGCGAGACTGCGGATCCTCAACTTCTGGAGTCTCAAGAAGAATTTAACCCTGTCGTCCAGCAGAAGATCCTCGCGAACGAGACGCGCTTCAGCATCAAGGAAGTATCGATCCTTCAGGATGCGTTCAATAACTACCGCTCGTCTGCTGGTGGTGATGCAGTCGATCTGGAAGCTATCTCCGGCGATTTCCCTCTCGAGATGTCAGAGGAGCGGTTAGTGCGTGTGTTCTCGAGCTTTGGTTCCCGCGCGGATGGATCAGACATCGACATCTTCAGCTTCGTGAATGCGCTCGCAATCGCCTGTCGTGGGACTCCGGAGGAGAAGGCCAAGTTTGCATTCACGCTGTTTGCGACGCTCTCTGGCGATAAGTTGATGAGTCGCGACGATCTGTACGGCATGCTGCGCCTCGACCTCGCCCAGAACTCTGACCTGGAAGATCTCGTCGTGGAATTTATCGAAGAGAACGTGAAGGTGCGAAGCAACAGCAAGAGTTTGACCACGTCAGGCTCGCTGGCCGAGGTCCTTGAAGGAAGAACACCGTCTGTATCCGGCTCGGAGCTCGGCATTTTCGTCGATCACCTGATGAAAACCTTTGGGCAAATGCGCGTCATCTCTGAATCCGAGGAGCCTGCTGAGGATGAAACGCCGGTTCTGTCGCTGACCTTGGAGGAATTCGCCGCGTGTGCCAAAAAAGAGAGTTATGAAATGGGTTCGCTTCGAATCATACGTGAAGTCGCATTCATTGACTTGGGACTGGTCCCCGCTGATAAGGAGGAGGAACTGCTGGTCGCGAAGTCCTGCTACAAGGCGTACGAGCCGGCATCGCTTGTGGAAGACGACCAGTGGTTCCTGTTGGACGCGAAGTGGTTCGACCACTGGTGCAAGTACATTAACTTGCAGGTGACCGACGCACTGCCTGCCGCGAGCTCAGGAACGACCAGCTCAAGCACAGTGACGACGACCAGCTCAAAGTCGTCTGGAACGGCGTCAACGAATGGCAGTACTGGCAGCAACAAGGAGACGCCAATCATGGACTCCGAAGGCAACTACTTCCGTCCAAAGGGCATCAACAACTACGTCTTGCTGACTTCGGAGCGACGCGAACGCGTTCTGAAGACTGCGGATGAAGTCAAGATCGGCAAGCACTTCGTGGTCATCAGTGAGCAGCTGTGGATGGCGTTGAAGCTCTGGTACGGCGGCGGACCCGAGATCCGGCGGACTGTGGTGGTGCCATCAAATGGCATTCCTGTCTTGGACATCTGGGAGGATGCCTTGAAGAAGAAGAAGTCTGACGATGACGACGATGACACTTCTCCTTCGGACGATGAAAAACGCAACAAGAAGCAATCGCTCGCGCTGCCCCGCCGAATGCGGTCAGGTGGGTGTGTCGGACTCTCGAACCTCGGCAACACGTGTTACATGAACTCGGCGCTGCAGTGTCTCTCGAACACACAACTTCTGGCGGAGTACTTTTTGTCCGGTATGTACTTGGACGACATCAACCGAACTAGTACGCTGGGCTTGCAGGGAAAACTCGCAGAAGTGTTTGGGAAGTTAGCAGAGGATATGTGGTGCGCCAAGCAGAAGTCAATCTCTCCGCGCAACTTCAAGAAGACCATTGGCAAGTTCAATGAAGCTTTCCGTGGAAGCGAGCAGCAAGACTCCCAGGAGCTACTGGCATTCTTGCTGAGTGGACTGAGTGAAGACCTGAATCGTATCACCGACAAGCCGTACATCGACCAACCGGACAGTGACGGCCGCTACGACGCGGATCTCGCTGACGAGTGGTGGAGGAACCACCTGCGCCGTGAAGTGTCCATCATTGTGGCGCTGTTCACTGGTCAGTACAAGTCGCTCTTGACATGCAGCGTGTGCGGATTCAAGTCTGCGCGGTTCGAGCCGTTCACGTTCCTCCAGGTGCCGCTCCCAGAGCCAACGCACAACACGGTGACTGTCCTGTTGGTGCTGGCAAACGGCATGACACCTATGAAGGTGTCCGTGCGACTGACGATCTCCGCAACGATCTTCGACCTCAAACACGAGCTCATGAACCTGTGCCACGATGAATTCGACTTGCCCAACATCTCGGAAGCTGATATCAAGCTCTGCGAATACAGTGGATCAATGATCCTGAGCTTCAAGGCCGACAATCGCCGTATCGGACAGATTCGTAGCATCGATCGACTGATTGCTTTCCAGCTGGAAACATTAGATATTGACACTGCGCAAGCCACTCGCCACCGCCGTCCATCGTACATCCCAACGGGTCCAGGAGCGTCTCGCGCGGAAGAGATCGAAGCTGAGAAGAACCAGAGATTCTACGAACAGCTAACCAAGGGAACCCTCGTGGAAGTGCGGACTCGAGCGCAATCCCACGATTTCGTACCTGGAGTCGTGATCGAGTCTCCACAGAACCCGACGGAGTACAACGACGAAGAACCTCTCATTCTTGTCCGTCTGCGCCGCGGAGATGATGAGATGAAAGTCTCGCTCAACCGACTGCGACCTCGCCAAGCGAGACTGCTGTACGTGCCACTGGTGTCGCGCAAACTCAGCTACTCTCCAGTATACTTCAAGAACCCGTTCCGCCCAATGCCATTCGGAATCCCGAACCTTGTCCGCATTTGCCCAGAGCGCACGACGGGCTACGATTTGTACAAGATGGTCTGGGAGCGTGTGAAGGACTACGTGAAGGCGCCCGCTCCAAAGGTGTGGGACGCGAAGGAGCTCGAAAATACGAACGCCCTCGTGTCGAACCACATTGATGACATCTTCTCGGGACTCAACTCATCATCGGGCTTTCTGCTTCGCCGAGTTGAGAACAAGGGACTGACTGATGCTCGCTCTTCGTGGCTGACGAGAAGCTTTGGCTACACGATCCCGTGCACGAATGAGCTACTGGACATTCTTGAGGAGGAGACGATCGCGATTGACTGGGATCTGCAGGTGTTCCAGGACCGCGTGCTCATTGACCGAATGAAGCACATTGAGTCCCACACGAGCGTGGCGAAGAACGAAGCTATTGACAAGGGCCCTGTGCCACTCAAGCACTGCCTGGATGCATTCACATCGGAGGAGAAGATCAGCGAGGTACGGAACTTGACTGATTTGAGTCTGTATGAGGAATATGTTGCTTACAGAATTGAACTCATTGATGTATGCAGGGCTACTGCTCGAGCTGCCAAACGCATGTGGAGATGACGAAGAAGCTGGAGATCTGGCGTCTGCCGCCTGTGATGGTGGTGCACCTCAAGCGATTCCAGTACACACAGACGTATCGCCGAAAGCTGGCGTCGCTAGTCGAGTTTCCGATCGAAGGACTCGACCTCTCGTGCTGCGTAGCACCGCATGAAGAGTTTCCAGACAAGTACCCGATGAAGAGAACACACGACGAGCCGGTGAAGGTTACCGAAGTGCAGGTAACGACTGACAGCTGCGAGGGCGAGGGTGAGGGCGAGCTCACAGCTCCCGTCGTCAGCAGGACTGCGTCCTCTTCCAAGCCTGATGATGTGAAGCCAACCGTGAGGTTTGCGAAATCAGCGAGCATGCCGGCGCCAATCTCGTCCAAGCCAAAGGACGTGGTCAACCGCGTGCGACGCGGCTATACGAACACGAACCTCGACCAGTCTCGCTGCCTCGAGACCAACTACGACCTGTACGGCGTCGTGAACCACCAGGGCGCGCTGGGCGGCGGCCACTACACGGCGTACGCGAAAAACTTTGTGGACGACCAGTGGTACTATTACGACGACGAGCGGGTGCGAGTCGTCGAGGAGACGCGCGTCGTGAGTCCGTCGGCGTACCTGCTCTTCTACTTGCGCTCCGACATGAAGGGCATGCTCGTGAAGGACATGTACCCGCAGAACAAGAAGGGCAAGATCACAGACGAAGACATCGACCGGTTCGTGGACGAGGGCGACGAGCGACGGTGCTCGATCATGTAAAAAGAAAACAACACACACAGGACAAACAATCAGAGAGAGGCCAAGGAGACAAGACACGAGTCAAGGTCAGGCATCCAAGTGATCGAGCGGCTTGCTTCACCATGGCTGAGCTCTTCCACACTGTGCATGAATGTCCAGCTCCTCCCCCACCCCACTCACTTACTCACTCACCACACAGTCTACTTTTTGCTGTAGGAAACGAAATAAGAGTCCGTCAATATATTAGACTTGAAGAAGATGGTTGAACTGGAGCTGTGCCATTGTGTATGTTGGAGTCCATTGGAGCTGTTCTCTTGCAGCAGAAGCGTGAATGGAAATGGTGGAGTTTGAGCTCAGTAATTATTTGTTGAGTTCTTCCATCACGTGGGCACGACAGCATGAGAGCTGCTCAAGATGGGTGCAGGCCATGAAGGGGCGCAAAATGCTGTGAAAGGATGCGCTGGAGCGCAGCAACATCTGTTGAGATCTTTCAACGTGGCCTCAGCAGTATGAGAACCGCTAAAAGGGCGCAGAAAACTTCATGTGACCGCACATACCACCGTGATCCCTGCGCATGCTACCACGTCACGCTCCAATTCGCATCAGCATGATGAAGCGCGCCTGGTTGGACTCGCAAAAGAGTAAGACAGACCCCGGACCACCATGGGCGCTCGTGACATCCTCACAAGAGGAAGACGGCGAAGACTCTCGCGAGATAGAAGCTGATACACTGACGCCTCGATAACGAGGAATAAGGCCAGACGTGGTGGTCCGCCTTGTGCGACGGCGAGCTCTTCAAACGAGCGCCGTGAAGATGAAACTGAGGACTTTGTGCTTCGGCAACGAGCTGAAGTGGGAGATCGAGACCTGTGTTGCTGGGGTCATGCGCACAGCGGTCGAGGCGAGTCGATTCATGAACCTGCTCGTGTTGCAGCTCCTGGAGAAGAAACAAGACGTGCCAAAACTAGACCAGTCGCTCATGTATGGGGCCTTCATGGCAATGGCCGGAGCACTAAAGCCGAGTAAAACCAACAGATTCGACGGCGCGTTGTTTTCCTACGACCGCCTGCGCCAGCGCAACATAGAGCGCTTCGATTACAGACACGTTTCGCAGATGCTCAACTACGCTGGTAGGGAGTACATGACCGCGTGCCAAAACGAAGTGGTGCTGAACATCAGCATGCGCGTGAGAAAAGCGTTCAAGTCGTTCTTTGACGCTCTTCCTCAAGACTTTGGGGCAGAAGACCGCAACAAGGCGTGTCAATATTTCATGCGCCGCCTGACACGTGAAAGCTGCCTAGAAGAAGAAATTTCGATGTGGGACTCCTTTGAGAGCCATCCAATTAAAGAAACGCGTGAAGCGGTCGTAAGTTACGTTGATGCAGCTCTTCAGTACGATGATTTGTCGCTCGATCGCGTCGGTTTGCAATCCACGAAGATTATTGAGAAGAACTGGTGGAGATGTTTGCGCTGGCTTCACGACCTTCAAGACGCTTTCGAGCTTCATGGGGCGAAGTCGTTCACCATCACGCCTCGATGCAGCTTCGCGGCGAGACATGTGACCACTGACTCAGAGGTTTTGAGAGGCTTCTTAATGTGCATCGCTGAGCGAACTGGGTCCACGAAGCCTGTTGCGCTTACAGAATTCAGAAGATACCAAAGAGATCACTTGGACATGAGCTTCAAGATTTCGAGGGCCGGGGGAAAGTACGTGCGCCGCAAATTCGACGACACGATGAAGTCAGATAGGTACTCCGTGAGCGTGATTGTTAACAAAGTGAAGTCAGTGGTGACAAGTGGTGAGATATCGACCCACTGTATCGCTCTCGATGGCAAGTGAGTTGTGGGCATGGGTCCTGGGCGTACCACCTTGACCAGCTGTGCTTGGCTTGACGAACCTGACATGCCCTGCTTTTCGGGGTACATCAAGAACGAATATCAAGAGAAAATCGGATTGAAAAATGCTCTGGCGAAACGCAAAATATGGATAAAGCGCGCTGGCCTTCAGGAGGCGCTCTCCTAGCTCCCATATGCAAAGAACGCTCGTTCAGTTGCGATGGAGTCGCATCTTGGAGTTCTTCGCGATCCTCGATCGCGTGCTGGCACTCAACGGGATGCAACGGGTGCGCGGACAGCGCTTTTTTCAACACTGTTGACGTCAGAGGGTCATGTACGACGTCTGTAAGCGTATCATCACGCGTACATCTGATGAATCATGTGATGTGATGGTTGCCTTCGGTGCCGGGTTGTTCAGAAGTAGCTCTCATGGTCACTGTCCCGGTCCAATGAAAGGCATTCGATGTGCTCTAAGAGAGCGCCACATCGAACTACCCTAAGTTACAAAGAAGACGTTACGACGACGAAGAAGATACAATTGCGTAACTACCTTATTATATTTGAGTTTTTCCCCTTAATGCGATCAACTGTCGTAAAATGACACCCCCTCCCAACAATTTCCTTCCGTTCAGTTTGATGGGGTCTCCGCCATCAAACGAGAGACACAAGACCATCGCAAACAACAGGAGACATTAGCGACAGGGAGCACGTAAGGGCCACAAACAAGCAGCTCGAACGCAACTTGCACTCTTTTCCATTATACAACGTCCCATCAATATTGTTTTTGCAGGCACGAGCACCCGACCCTGCTGCCGTCAACACTGTCCACGCAACTGCAGTGCCACGACATGTCAAACGAAATGACCGCGGCGTCAGCAACCACAAATACCATGGTGCCGCACTTCTTTCGCCGCTACCAGAGAGCTAGGGATGATCACCAACGCCAGAAGCGGCACAGGCTTGGGCACCGCCCCGCCAACATCAGCATCGACATGGGCGGGAAGCCGCCAAAACTGCCGGATCGGACACTTGTCAACACCAGCAACGGAACGAGGGCGGCACCTCCAACAGGACGAGCGCGAACGCGGCGCCACTAATACTGTTGAGCGAGCGCAGCCCCCACTACCACCAGATGCGATGAGTGTGTGCTTGTGAAGTTTGCAATTGTGGATGAAAATGAATTCTTTTTGGATTGAGACTTGTGCGCCTCCTCTTGATTTCCTTCTTGCAAGCACGTCAGTGCCGCTTGGTGGCTCAACAGCAAGATTTCCAGCAAGACAACATAGCCCGACAGACACCAGACCAGCCTGGAGGAAACCGTTACGGATAGTGCCCGAAGAAATACCTGCCCAAGCCTCGATAGCAACAGCAGCAATTAGCTTGTGCTTGTTGCGTCGTGGCAAATTGCCATCCTTCCGCAGTCTTCCTGAGGTATTTGCTGCTTCACTGGCGCTTGAAAGACTTCATGACTGCAACATCCATGGGCTGACTCACGCCTATCAAACCATGCGGCACGCACTCGACGCGCGTGTTCGACACTGTTTCGAGCATCGACTTCACTGTAGCCATCTTGTGAACCTTGAAGCTTTCCAAGAGCAACAAGTCCGCCTACTCTGTTTCTGTAGCCCATACGTCCTCCACCCACAACTTCATCACCGTCTCGTCGCAGTAAGCGTTCCTCTGCACTGCAAAGTGCGCACTTTCCCAGTCGTAAGCGAAGTCGTCGAGAAGCTCGGCTTCGACGTTAAATCCGGGCGCACCCCAGTGGCAGACGCATATAGGAAAATGCTCGCACGAAACGACCCTGACCCTCCGCCAACTGCAAATTAGAAAAAACTAAAATTTGTACACAAACATATCCAAATTAAAAAAATGAGCATGAACCTTGAACGACATCCACGTTCTGCGCTCCAACAATTCAATTGCGCTGTGTGAGTTCATGGCGATGGCGATGGCGATCTGGTCCATGTTGTACACGCGCCCATAGCGATTTTCACTGCACGCAGAAGGGAAGATCTCGTCGCCTTCGATCAAGCATCGAATCACGTGAGCGAACCTCGCAGCAGTCTGTAACCATGCATCCAGTTAGAACAAATACAGAAGCATCGCCATTTATCAAAAACATCACTGAACTTACATCCATTTGCTCTCACCCTTGTTTCCCTCTGTGCGTGATCCTATGGATCGTGAGGCGGTTGCGCTTCAAGAAAGGCCTGACGTTCATCATCACTGCATGGCAGCTTCTCTGAGAGACAAACGCAGGGTCAAAGAGCGCAAACAGCATCAGCACGCATGTTGCAGTGACGCATAGGTACTTCTCCGTCCGTATGCTCTTGATCGACCTCAAGAGCTCACACGTAGATACCAAATAGCTCATGCGTGCCGGCAAGGAAAAGCGCATGAAAGGGCATTGGAACCTGTGATTCCACAGCTTTTCCAACACCATATTTCTTTCAAAGATAAGAAGAAGATGAAGAGTGTTTTTCAGACTGACATGATGTGATACTTCTTCAGTCGCAGGGCGCGTACGAGCCGACGATCTCCTTGAGCTGCAGCTTCTTGACGCATGGCACGATCGCACTCTGGAGCGGACAGCGGAACATGGCGAAGAGCTTGAGGCCGAGACTATCGAAGGCGAACTCACCCAGGAAGAACTGCGGCACGCGGTCAATATTGTCACCGATGACTGCCGCGTAGAAGTGCACTGTGCGCATATTGGCGCTGTTGAGACCATCCGAGGAGACGAGGAAGCGGTTGCGGTGCAGATGACGCGCGAGCTCTTGCGTCGATGGGATCTTTGACACGCGACAGGTGAACGAGCCCCCGTCAGGCAGTGCGTCCCAGAGCTGCAGGAACTCGCTCGACGTCAGCAGCAGCTCGTTCGACTCGGGCGCTGCGTCTGAAGGTTCTTCTTTTCCCTCTCTCTCAGCAGACGACGGCGCCGCGTGCGAAGGCGGGTACCGCCTCACGGACAAGCGAGCAGAGGTGCTGCCACCATCCGCGTCACCACGAGATGAGTGAATGGCCGTGACGACGATTTCCGAGTCGGACGTTGGAGGCGAGCCAGGGACGACTTCAGCAGGCGAGGATGATGATCGAACCAGTCCGTTGCCACTCGATAGTCGATCAACGGCACGTGGAGAGTGAATTGCGAGCGCCGAGGTCGTCGGGAACTTACCCGAATCCCTCTGCACTGGGACGATTTCCCACACGGACTCACCCGTGACTGAGTGCACAAGAAACGAGCGGCCCGAGGCGTCGTGCCAGTGGCGCACCCAGACGCCGCCACCACCGCTACCATCGCTGGCTCGACTCGAGTGGATGGAAGTGGGGCGGAGCTGACGACTCGCAGTCACAGAGATGCCGCCACCAGAGTGAACCTCGTCGGCATTGATGATCCGTAGCGAGTTCTCAGTCCTGAGCAGCGGTTTCCGACTTGAGCTCCGTCGTTTGAGGCGCTTGTTGATCTTCTTTTGGTTGCGTCGTCGCCGGCGTCGGATCCGCGAGTCGGCTGTCGAGTACCCACCCGACGATGATCTGCTGCCAGACGACCAAGACGAGTAAGACGAGTCCTCGCCTGAAGACGACGAGCCATGAGACACTGAGCTCCCATCGCTATTATCATCTAAGGACGAGTCATCATCGCTGGCCTTGTCGTCGTCCTCATCTTCCCACTCCAGCTGGTTGGGGTAGTACGGGTCCACGTCCACCGTGCCGCGCTTGTGGTGTGCATGGAGCACGGCGCCGCACTTGGCGACGACCATGAGCAGCAGCGGCGTCCAGAAGTCCATGACCAGCACGATCAGCGCTGTGATGATCAGCACGGCCGTGAGTCCGCTGCCGGCGAAAAATTGGCCGCTGTGGAATGCCGCGTAGAAGACCAGCATGAAGTAGACGCCGACGATGGCGTCGAGCGCCTTGGCACGCTGCACGCGCTGCAGCCAGCGCTTGTTGTACTTGAGTACGATGTCGCTGCCGCCGCCGTCATCGTACTCGGCGAGCTTGTGGCATCCGAAGAGCTTGAAGCAGCCGTTGTAATCCATGTGCTGGGTGGCCACCACGTAGCTTGCCAGCATGGTGGCGGCTCGGAAGAGCATCGCGAGATGAAGCGGCGCGCCAAAGGCCATGGAACGGAACTGCACGCGCCCCGTGTAGAACATGGCCGAGAGGATCCCGAGCACGAAGAGCGCGAGGCCGCAGAGTCCGTGGATCCAAATAAGCGCTAGCGTGCGCATGAGCACCTCGAAGCTCAGATGCGAGCTCCGCGGCAGCGTCTTGCGCGGGAAGAAGAACTTGACGTGGTGCCACACGGAGTGATGCAGTCGCGGCGGTGGCGTGAGCTCGACGGACGGGTCCGCTGGTCCTCGAGCTGCCAGTGGCGGCGGCTCGGGTCCCAGGTCAAAGTACGTGGAGAAGACGAGCCAGACCTTGACGAGCGTGCAGATGCCGAGACACGCGTGCATGAAGTTGTCGTACTGGACCTTGAAGAACCCGTTGAAGCCGGCTTCCTGCGGCCGCAGGAGCCACACAAAGTCGATGAGGATCGCGAGGCAGAGCCCCGAGACGACCATGCGATGGTCAAAACCCGAAGTCGAGGTCATGAACACAGCGATGCCGATCGGCACATTGTAGCGCGGCGCTGGGGTCGCGCTCTCCGAGAGCAAACCTGCGAGGATGAGGATGAACGCGCTCTTCTGCTGGAAGTTCAAGTTGCGATGGATCTGTCGCACGCTGCGCAGCGCGTGCCGAGCGCTCTGGTATCCCCTGGACGCGTAGAACGCGAGCTTTCCATGTAAAGTGCGAGGCGCGACGACAGCTGCTGGCTGAGATCGCTTGTGGTGATGACTGTGATGGTGATGAGTATTGATAGCTGCTGGCCCGTCGTCATTGCTATCCAGCTCGCCACCATCTCCAGGATTTGGCGAGAGGTACTTGTTGGCGGACGGCGGTATCTTCACGCGCCGATGCATCTCATGGTCCTCGTCGCCACTGTTGTCATCACGGAGATCCGTAAACGCTCGCTCTTCGGCAACGGAGAGCTCTTTCAGTGCGTCGCCTGGTTCGGGGAACACGAGGTTCCGCGGGGTCGTCGCGCGTGGCGTCGCCGCTTTCTTCTTGAGGCGCGGCGGGTGGAACTGAAAGATGCTGCGCGTGCTGGCAGGTGACGAAGCGTCCATTGCACTGTCGGCTGCTGATCCTGATGCACTGGTGACGGCAGTACTGCTGTGTGATGGTGCGCCTTGAGCTGCTGGTGGTGGAGCTGCGCTGGCGTCGTCGGGTGGCTCGCTGTCCATCATGAAGGCAGCGCAGCACTATCACTCGTGTCGTCGGCTGCGTGCTGGAGTGGGACACAAGCACACAGCGCACAATTGAGAGCGTATGCAGAGCGCCAAGTGGCTGCATATTGTGAATCCCCGACGGGCGGTTTCTATCTACTTTCATGATTGACTGGCGTCGTTTCGTGCTCTTGTTTCCCCCAAAAAGATGAAAAATGGACATTTTTATATTTTTAATCTGCGCTTTTAATCTTGATCTTTGTATGAAACATGGCATATTGACTCGTTTTGCACTTTCTGGAGTTTTTTTTCACGCAATTGAAAAACAAAGAGTGCCACTTCTCAAAATTGCGCGCCAAGAGGACGAGAATGGTGCGTGCGTGGCTGCAAGAAGAGCTCTATGTGCATGCATCTCTGCTAGTGATACGAGTGCTAACCACACGCATGTGTATGTGCAACCCACTCTATCTGCTCTGTCGCCTGCTGTTGCTGCTCTTGCTTGCCATGCGCACAGGCTGCTGCTGCTGCGCGCGAGAACTTGCCGCCGCAGGTGATCCAGCGCGTGGCGCGCGAGATCCGGCGGCTCGTGATGGTGCCGCTCGACGGCATTCGGTACCTCCCGCAAGACGACGAGCAGCTCACGGAGATCCACGTGGAGATCCGCGGGCCAGAGAACACGCCGTACGACGGCGGCTTCTTCAAACTCAAGCTCGTGCTCTCGGACGGCTTCCCGCAGACGCCGCCGAAAGGGCTCTTCTTGACCAAGATCTTCCACCCGAACATTGCGACGAACGGCGAGATCTGCGTCAACACGCTCAAGAGAGATTGGTCGTCGGAGCTCGGCATCGCGCATGTGCTCCAGGTCATCCGGTGCCTGCTCATCGTGCCGTTCCCAGAGAGCTCGCTCAACGACGAGGCTGGCCGGCTCTTCATGGACAGCTACGAGGAGTACGCGCGTCGAGCGCGCATCTGGACCAACATCCACGCGCCAAAGCAGTCGGCGTCGAAAGAAGACAGCGATGCGAACATGATCAGTGAGCGCAGTACTACGATCAGATCAGGCAAAGCCAAGCCTGGCGAGCAGGTCAAGGATACAGGCACCAGCGAGGCAGCGCCCGACACTGACGATACTGATGGAGACAAGAGCGCCACCAGTACTGACGAAGCCCCGCCAGCGACGCCAGTGAAGCTACGAGACGCCAAGGCTGGAGGCACGTCCTCTGCAGCTGCAGCCGATGCGAACCAAACGATCTCGGCGCCATCGTCGACCAAGAAGCGCACGTCAAGCAACGCAGCAGACATCGCCGCGTCGCTTAAGAAGAAAAATGTCAAGAAGAAAGGCATCAAGCGACTGTAACACCAACCAGCACACGAGACTGAAGTGACACCAGGAGCAGCCGCATGGTTGCAATTGCCGGACTCATGACACACATCCCTATTTCCACTCGATAACTTTATGAGGCATATACCTGTGCTTTCGATTGATACACTGACCGTTGTGAACTCATCAATGCTTCTGCACTTCTACCACTTGGTTTTCGATGACTCTCATTCATTGTCTCGCGGCTGGTTGTCGTGGTGGAGGTGGCTGTGGCGTGAACGCACCTGGCGCTGATGGGCCAGCATTACTAGCACCTAGTTGTCCTCCGCCGCTGCGTGTCGAGCGCTCCTTGGGAGGCATGATGGCATCGATCCGGCCTTTACTAACCAACAAGTTGCTGTACTCGTGCATCTTGACCCCATGCTGCTTCAGATCTCCAAGTTGCGCCTCGAGTTCGCGCTGCACAGCCAAGAGCTGCTTCTTCTCGGCTACGTCTCTGTCGCGCATCTGCTTCTTCTCACTCGCGTATGCCTGCCGAACGCTGTCACTAAAGCTCTCGATCTGACCCAGCACTTCCGTGTACGCTTTGGGATCGATGATGCGTCGTCGCCGTCCGCGCGGCATACTCGTCTCGTGGAGCGCCTCCTGGTTTTTCAGGTCAAAGTGCTTGCCGTTCGTCATGCGCAGCTGTACTTTCAAGTGATTCGCGTTCGCTTCAAGCTGGTGGCGCTTAAGGAATGCGTCCACAAGCGGCGAGTTGCGCATCTGATAGACGCAACGCTCGTGTGTTTGAACATGGACAGGATGTGCACCAATATGTGCTTTGCTGGCAGTCGAATAGCCGTGCAAAAGCCGCGGCAGCTTCTCGTCCTCGACTGTATCATGAGCTTCCGGATCCAACTCATCCCTCATGTCGGCGAGATCGTCCATTGCAGAGTCGTTCGCCAGTGACGAGCCGTGCCGATTCTTGACCTCGAGTTTGGTACGTTCGACGCGCTCTGCGCGCAGCATGCGATTCCGCATCGCAGGAAAGTCTGCGAGTGCAGCGATCCGCTTTGGAGACTCCTGGTCGACAGCGACCCAGTGTGACCAGCTGAGGTCTGCAGGTACGAAGCCCAGGATCCAGCAGTGACACGTGTGCAGGATCTTGCGGCGCATCTCGCCATTCATCATGTTCTTGCGCGACTTTGGGAACGCCTCGTAGAGTGCCATGAAGAGAATCTGGGCGACGACGTCAGGGAACATGTCGAAGAAACCCGAGTCCCGACTCTGCGGCTGCATCTGTAGTCTGATAAAGAGTGACGTAAAGTTGTCGGCGATGCGCTCGTAGAAGCTCTGCTCCAGCTGCGGATGCTTGTTACTCTGGAAACAGTGCGCCGTCAGGTACCAGAACATATCCTTGAGCAGTGCGTCGACCTCGACGGCGCTTGCAAAGATTTCCTGGTACTGGAGCTTTTTCTTCTTGGAGCTGTAGTGCACATGCCGCAGCACTTTGTCACAGACGTGACGGAGCTGCACCGAGCGAGGCGTGTCCGTGACGCGGTTCTTATTGAAGCGGACCGTCACGTTCTCAGCCGCCTGGGTCGCATTCTTCGCTCGCACAACGAGAATCGTCTTCTGCGCCGCTTTCTGGATCATGGAGCGGATGTTCTTACTACGCTGCTGCTTCTCGCTCATGCTGTCGATGACGCGGAACACTTCGCCACCTCCACCTGCACCAGTTGTCTTTCCTTTCGGGGGGGAGAACCTGCTCGCGTACTCGCCAGGGCGAACATCGTTTGCATCATCTTTCTTACCGGCACTGAGAGTGAGAGCAATGGCATCTCGAAGCGACTTCTTCGAAGTCGACGGCGAGCTGTCGACCTCGGTGATGAAAGATTTGGTGTTGCTGCTCTTCGTCTTCAACGACGCATCTTCCTCTGCTACCATCGCATCCACAGAGCTTGTACGTCAATGGCAAATGAGAGATACAAAGTCGTGACTGATTGACCTGGATGCTGGTTGCTTGAAATAGCTTTACGGCGGGTGAAGCTCCTGAAGCAAAAATAACAAGATTATCAGACGAGCGAGTTGGTGCAACCGAGTCAATGTTACACGACAGTGCATTGCCGGCGTGAGAATCAAGCAGAGAAGCCGGGATGTGAATGAGATGCATGTGCAGTACTATTTGATTTGTTGTTGAAGACTTTTCCTGGTGCTGAGTCGACTTGATCAAACCGAAATGGACGAATGGTGCTGCTGCTTCATCACGTCATGTTCGACAGCAAATTCACCAAAGAAGCGCGTCATTCGCCTCAGATACGCGTCCAAGAGAACGTGGATGTCGCGCATCACCAACTCTACCACAACCTCGTCGAGGAAGATCGCTGAGTAAACAAAGAAACCATTTAATGTCAGTTCGCATAGAGCGCAAAATAAAGAATGTTGAGAGCCAACATACCCAATTCTTTGAGCTTGTCCAGGGCCACTGGATCCACATCAGTGACGGTCTTGTGCTCATTCACTTGCTGCTGTCCGCCATCAGCTCCTGCTGATAAACCAATGAGGTTTTCTACAATGCCACCAAATCGGCCCACACCCTTAGAATGTGTCCTATGCGCACCAATATTAGAGCGACATGAGCGAGCGTACCGATATTCCGCGTCGAGTTGAAAACCACCGAGAGCGTCGCTGCGTATTCTTCCAGCTCGTCGAAGGATCTACAAGAGGGAGAACAAGATCACTTAGTTCACTTAGAGGACGATAATGACGCCAAGCTTATTTTTTCAGGCTACACGCACACTGCTATAGGTTGGGCAGCACCAACTCGTTCGACCGCGGCGATGGCTTGCTTCTTGACCATGCGTCCGAATCCGAACGCAAGATTGGTGAGTTTTCCGATCGCGGCACCAGCAGCAGCACTGCCTTGGGATGAAGACTGAGGCGTTGGCTCCGCCTAAGTAACATAGTTGATTATTACACAAATGCCAACAAAGCAATGCAACATTTGGAAGCTAAGTAGCAGCAGCAAACGCACCTTTGTAGCTGTGGGAGGAGCAAGCGTGGCTTTATCAACTGGCAGAAACGGAAACGCGCGAATCAGGTGTATGCGTATCGCCTTCGTCAGCTCTAGCAGCGTGTCAAGTTCGATGATGAACGAGGCGCTTTCAGTTCCTGACGCCACTGGAAGCGCCATCTGAAAGTATAAACAAGTACAGTACGAGTTAGACCATGTACTCAGAACCATGTACTTCGCCACAACGCACAACGTACACTCGTCTTCTCCAGGCCATGCTTGAGCTGCTGAAAGAGTTCGACTTTCAGCGGAACGCCTGCGATTCGAACCCGGTCTTGTTGCCTATAGCACATCCAAACAAAACACATGCATGAGAGCCACCTCATACTTCTTTAGTGCAAAATAGCCAACTATTGATAGTCGTATCATGTATACCATATTTCCTTCGGGACATAGAGCTTTGGCGAGAAAAGAGCACCGACTTGGATCGATTTCTCAATGAGCTGCATGAGATGAAACACCTTGAACGGCTTGGCGATCGTCACCTCATGGTATCGAGTCTGTAGCCCCCACCACCATTATGTGAACTGTTAGACACTCATACCATCGATGATTAAAGCAGCAACTGCACGTACACTGACTGAGAGCATGGGCATTTGGTCCAAGAGCTCCTTCGAGATGCAGCGGCGAGGGCTCAGCGTGAGCTTCTCACTTAATCACACCAGCAGCAGAAAAAGGGCGACGAGTCATATCAGCACTGTCGGTCGTGGCGATACGGACACGTACACGCTGGACAAAGGTACCTGAACGAGCCCTGCAGGCTGCTGGTGCTCACTGGCGCACTCAACGACGCGGCGGAGAAGAGCTCCACCTGCTCGAAAGAGGCGTGACGACATGCGTCACCACACACGCACCAGGACATAGAGAGCAACATGCGCATGCGCAACGACACACTCTACGACACACGCACCTCCTCCTCGTCGTCATCGACAGCGGCGACGCGCTCGGCATTCTCATCCATTTTGGCTTCTTCGTGCAAGTGCATGCAGAATAAATTTCATCATAATCAACGGTACCAGTCAGTATTTTAACCTTTTGTCCAGTATAAACAGGGTGTCTCATACAAGGAGAATCATATAGAGAGGTGTCACTGTACTGAATCACGTAATTTTGAATGAAACGGTTCATCGCGGTTCAGATCTAGCCGCGGTCCGACCGAAATATCTGATACATAATCTGATATTCCTGACAGAAAAAGAAAAGCATCCGCACCGGCGGGGCGCCAGTGCTTGTAGGCTTCACAGAGCTCGAAGCCAAGGGCGTGGGGCTGGTTGATTTAGGGATAGTTGACTGTTCAGTGAGCTTTTAGTGGACTTTCTACCCCGTTACTTTGGTTTTATTTGTAATGTAGCTCATTTTGTCCTCAAAGTTTCAAATGTGGCTCATTTTGGCTACTCCCCACTGGAGCAGCCGCAGCAGAGGCCCGTGTTGCACGCGCACGGGCTCCGGTCCGCTCTCCAGCGCAGTGCCAGATGTCACCCACCCGTCGGGAGCTGCATGCTGGACGAGGCACCCACAACTGAGCAAACCGAGCCAAAAATAGTGACCCAAACTCTAAATTCTAAACAATATGCCAGATCATGGGTTATTATATGATGCTTGATGGTTTAAGTCCTAATTTCAAAGTTAAATTAGGCATTTGAACTTGACCCGCGAACAGATGTGCGAGCTGGTCCACTGCATCCAATCACACTGGAGATTAAAGCCGAGAGAGCCGAGCCTTGGCGGGCAGTGGTGTTCTACAATGAAGGAGTAGCCAGCCGTCGCCCAGCAAGGATGCGACGCACTCAAGAGCCATTTAGCAACGCCCACAGCTCCTTCTCCCACACGAGAGGCAGCATCTTGCTCACAACAGATTTCTGTTGCGAACAGTCGAACTGACTTTTCGATCTGACGGCGTGTGATTGGTTGAAAATAATCATTTGACGATCTGAGCCAGCCGTGTTGTTAATCGAAAGGCTCAACAGCAGCAGCTAAAAAGAGGGGGACGCGATCAACCGCGATGATGCAGGAGTACGACGAGCCGCTCTCTGCGCGCAAGCGCCTGCCGCGCCTCAACCACGTGGTCAACACGGAGACGCACTCGCCGTCGCCGCGGGGAGGCGCTGCGACGCTGGACGCCGGCAGCAGTGACAACACCCCAGCAGCTCCGAGCGACCATGTGGCAGGTACGCTATGGCTGGCGTCTTATCCTGATCGGGTAGAGTCGTACTTGCATGTGGCCTCACCATCTGCGGCACCTGTGTGGGTATGTGTTCCACAGATGCGCGTCCTGTGGACAACGACAAGCTGCTCCAGCAGTCAGACGGCAACTCGGCGCGGCTCGAGAAGAAGAAGAAACAAATGGGCATGAATGGCGAAAAAGTGAGCGAGAACGAGGACAGTACAGACTACAACGACCTGGAGCGCACGCGCTCGTCGTCCAGTGCAGACAGCGTCGATGAGAACGAGCGAGTATCCAACTACAAGCAGCTGAAGCGCTGGGTCACCCGCGTGCGCCAGACCTTTGGAACGTCCTTCCTCATCCTCGTCTGCGCTGTGTACGCCGTGCAGGGCTTTAACAGCTTCAGCGCGCTTGCGATCAATTACTTTTTCAAGGACAATCTGAAACTCGAGCCCGCCGAGTCGCAGACGCTCATGACGCTCATGATGTTCCCGTGGGGCATCAAGCCGATCTATGGCATCATCTCGGACAGCTTGCCGTTCTTCGGGTACCACCGCAAGTCGTACATGATCCTCTTCAGCTCGCTCGGAGGCCTCGCGTGCCTCGCGCTCTCAATCCCCGACGGCATCACGACCCCACTCGGCGCGGTCTGCGTGCTCGTGATCAACAGTCTCTCGGCTGCTGTGATCGACGTGGTGATCGACGCGCGCGTCGTGGAGATGTCGCGCCTAGACCCAAAGTACGGCGCAAACGACCTGCAGTCCGTCTCGTGGATGTCCATGTCGGTCGGTGGTGTGCTCGGGTCGTTCCTCTCTGGTCCGGCGACGCACCAACTGGGTGTGCGTGGCGTGTTCTTCTTCGCTGCGGCCGGGCCGTCGGTCATCCTCATGTTCTCCGCGCTGATGAAGGAGCCCAAGTCGACGACGAGCCGCAAGAACTTTGCATCGTCAGCGAGGCGCCAGTTCAAGCAGCTTAAGGGCGCGATCATGACGCCCGTGATCTGGAAGTGCGCGCTCTGGGTGTTCCTCTCGGGTGCGATCAGCCCCGGGTACTCGCAGGTGTTCTTTTACTTCTCGACCGACGTGCTCAAGTTCACGCCCGAGTTCCTTGGCACGGTCTCGGCGTTCGGGTTTGTGTTCCTGCTCATCGGCACACTCATTTATAACGCGTTCTTCAAGGACGTGTCGTTCCGCCGCATCTTCCTCATCGCGCAGCTGAGCCTCGCGCTCGTTTCGATGCTCGACGTCGTCCTCGTGACGCGCGCGAACCTCAAGATGGGCATCCCAGACAAGGCGTTCGTGCTGGGCGATGCCGTGATCGCCGACGTCATCAGCCGGCTCAAGACCATGCCCGTGCTCGTGCTCTGCGCCAAGCTGTGCCCCAAGGGCGTCGAAGGCACGCTCTTTGCGCTGCTCATGTCGATCTCCAACTTCTCATACAGCGTGAGCGAGTTCTGGGGCGCGCTCATCTGCTCGTCGCTTGGTATCTCCAAGGACTCGTTCGAGAACCTCTGGCTCGCGATCATTTTCCGTAGTGTGCTCAAGGTTACGCCCATCCTGTTTCTCTTCCTGATCCCCAAGACGGACCCGCAGGGCGTCGTGGACAAGCTCAACTTTGAGCCCGAGGCCAGCGGGACGACCGCGCGCGACAGCAGCAGCGAGAGCGACGCCAGCAGCCCGAGCACGAGCGGTGTCGTGCGCGAGAGCCACACGGTGAACGGCTCCCCCGTCGAGTCGCCCATGCCGAAGCGCAGCCCCGAGATCGTCGTGTAGAAGATGGCGCCATAGAGCGAAAGAGATAGGTAGCGTTTATATCTTTTTTAATTCCATATCATGCTATTGTACAGCTCGCTTTGGGTGGCTTCATGCACGTAATGGCGGCATCTCACAAGCATACACGAAGAGACAACACGACGACATGTGAATGGTCAACATGCCATCTATAAAGAAGCAGGCGATCTTCTTCGTCGCATTATTATTGGGCCCCATGTGATGGCCAACTGAACGTATTGTAAAAGGAGCTTTCAAGTGCGACCTATCTGGAAGTCATAACGGTGTATTTCATTTTCAAGTACAGATGTGTACAGTGAAAATCCTTATTAAATAACACTCAGATGGATCTACTTTATCTGTACTTGAATATGATAAAAGCTGTCATTGCTTTCCGAAGCCATTTTTCTGACTTTTTGACCTCACCCGCTCTCTCGCCTTTGTTTTCAGAACCCTCTTCTTCTCTTTTGCGCGCCGTTTCAACGAGATCTGAAGACGACCCACGACCGTTTTTCCACTCTCTAATCCGATGCAACCAGCCAGTTCTTTCCTGTATTACACTCACAAATCCACTGTGTAATCCGATACTGCGCGCGCTCAGGACGCGACGGACTTTGTCCAAAAACCGCGCCAAACAACACACAACCTGCTCTGAATACTGCGCCCCCTCGCTTCTTGGATGCCGCCGCCGCCCATGACGCTTCACTTCTCTTTTTGCCTCGGACCGCGCACGTCGACCAGACAGCAAGAGAGAGAAGAAGAAGAAGAGCTTGGGACGCGTGACGGAGCGAAGGGACGCGTCGTTCGATCACCGCAGCAACAAACACACAGCATCCGCGCAACCACACCGAGTCGTCCCATCGCTGCGTCTGGCGCCCAGCTCTCTATTCTGCACATTTGCACTAGAGAGAGCAAGCTAGTGTGATGGAGGTCGTCGACGCCCGCATCGCTATCGCGCCGCCGGTCGCGAGCTCGTCGTCGTCGTTGTCGCCGACGCAGTCGCTGTCGCTGTCGACGCCGACGTCGCCCGTGAAAGGCAGCACGCTGCTGCAGCGCCAGATGTCGCGCGCACTCGAGATGATTGAGCGCGATGGAGAAGCGGAAAGCGGCGACGCTACTACTGCTGGTGAGGGTGAGATGACGACGACGGTCGGCACAACGACAGCGACAGGTTCAGCAGTGCATGTCTCATACCGCACGTTCAAGACGCTCGTGAAAAAGTGCCCGAAGACGATTTTCCAGATCTCACCGAATGCAGTGAAGCGCAAGCGCTCGCATTCCATGTCGAGCATCGCAAGCGGTAAGGTCACTCACTTTTGCTTTTGCTTTTGCGATGCGCAAGCGTGTCCTTTTATTCATCAGTGATCTCATCACCATGGCCCTTTGTCTTTATGTCGGATGGCTCACAGCAGACCAGCTGAGCGTCGAGAGCTTCCGTGCAAGCATCGAGTTGGCTGAAAAACACAGCGCAGCTCGCAAGCGTAACAACACGGGCAGCGCGAAGAAGCCGCGCGACGTGCGTGTGACGCCATCGAAGCGCTGCTCGGGCAAGCCCAAGGACAAGAAAGAGAGAAAAGAAAAGGCAGACGTGATCGAGAACGCGATCAAGAAGTTCCACGCCGAGCAGCCAGTGGAAGACCGGAGCTTCGAGTTTACGAGCATCTGCCACAGCGGAACAAATGTGAGCAGCAGCTGCACCGACCGATCCGGAAGCCTCGTCACCAGCGCCAACAGCGACAAGACACAGGATGCTGCATCCAAGATGCGAGTTCAGGTCGGCATTGCAGCTGCGCAAGGCGCGAGAGCGTACATGGAAGACCGCTTTTCCGTTGTGGCGCGCTTGTTCGACGGTCTGGACGACCCAGACTGCTCGCCTAGTCTGCTGGCTGTGTACGACGGGCACAACGGCGCGATGGCTGCAGATTACGCTACCACTCGTTTCCGAGAACTCCTGAGCGCAGACGAGTTCCTGCGTGACGTTGGCCGCCGCACAACGCAGGAGAAGCTGAGCGAAGACGACGTGTCAAAGATCCAGTCGTTGATGTGTGAGGCGTTTGTCATCGTGGACGACGAAGTGCTCGAGCTCACGATGAGCAAGAACAAAAGAGATGGTTCGACGGTGTTGCTCGGCTTGCTGGTCGGTGGAAAGATGTTCATTGCCAACCTCGGCGATTCCCGCGGTGTCTGGTCGAAGGCCGACGACGAAGTTGTCCGCGTCTCGGTGGATCACAAACCCGACCTGGACGAAGAGATGAAGCGTGTCGAGGAAGCTGGCGGCAAGGTCATCTTCTCTGGCTGCTGGCGCGTCGCCCACGATGAGATTCCATTGCGTCTCGCGATAAGCCGCTCGCTAGGTGACCACCCTCTGAAGACCAACCTCCCGCTTTCGTGCTCTGCGCCGCTGGTGTCGGTGACACCAGACATCCAAGTGATCGACGTTGGCGGTGAGGACGAGTTCCTCGTGTTTGCGAGCGACGGGTTGTGGGACCGACTGAACGACGACGACGCCGCCCATCTTGTGCGCCTGAAGGTCGAGGAATTCAAAGAATCGACGCTTTCCGCATCTGGTGCCACGACCAAGGAGGCGCTTCGGTTCGCCGCGGACGCGCTTGTCGAGTCTGCTCTCAAGAAGCGCAGCATGGACAACATCACGGCCATGGTCATTTCGTGGTCGACAGTCAACGAGGCGTTCAATGCCGACGAGGTCGCTGACGACGCGTGAGAGCAACAACTCCCAGCCAACCCACCCACTACAATAGAAAAAATACTTTATGAGAGCAATAGATGTTTCCGCACAACAACAAGAAACCCACACAAATAATATCAACCACCACAGATTTCCAATCAAGAGATCAACAAAATGTGCGCATTGTTCCTGGCTCAGATCGGGCGTGTGCACTGCAACCGACGCGTCGTCTAGCAGACCGTGATGTAGCAGGCACGCGAGCGTGAGCTCGCAAAAAGCTGAGCAGTAGATCAATGCTGGTCAGCTGGCCAGACGCGAACCCAGGATTCTGGCTCGCGAAGCGTTCTTCCAGTCTACATGTAGTAGCGAGTGCCTTTGTGCACATGTCGAGCATGTTGCAGTCCATGTTGACCTCACAAGTTGAACGAGTACGTTGTCGACCTCGATCGCCTCGATCCATTTTTCCACGACAGCGTTCTTTACTGCCATATCCACCAGTCCCGAGCAGACCACGCGTCACGGAGTTTGACCCTGAGCTTGGGGAACTGGCTAAGATGAAAGAAGTGCGTCTGAGACCTTAAGGACTGGCGCTGCTCAATATTGCTGCAGTCCGCCCCTGGCGAAAGGATTAAAAATCAACTCTGGCTGCACATCGGGGCCGTCCGGCACGTGGATGTCGATGAGGTCAGCGAGCAACGTATCCACGTGCTCACCATCGATGATGTCCGCGGGCTGGATGATCAGCCTAAAATTAGGCGGCATCGATTGCTGCGATTTTAACAAGCAGCTTCTCTAGTTGATGCAACTTTAAAGATTTTTTTATGACACCCAATGAATGTGCGTGCCACTAAACATCGCGCGCGAATTACCTAGGTAATGGGGTTTGTACAACACCGTTGATACACACAATATGCCTGCCATACAAGTGTACTATAACTATTGCAGTGGAAATGGATTGAAATGACGTTGTGGTGCCAATGCGCTTGACTCCACTCATTGTTGTATCACACATGACCAGGCCACTTTAAACATGGGATTTTGAAGGATTTTTCGATATTTTCGATATTTAGATTTAGCTTTTGTCCCACAGGTGAAACAGCTCAATTTCGGTTTCATCAGCAGGAAGCTGACTTGCGGAACAGTGAGGGGGCACTCATTTCGATTCACACCCACAGAAAACAGGACAGCGAGCCAGACTATCTTCTCTATAGCTACCCGCACCTGCTGCTTTGTGGTACGTTTGTCTCTCAAGCTGCTCGCCAGGATATTTCATAAGTATACTCACTTTAAATGAGTGGATTTTAGATCAAGAGTCGTGATGGCCGCTCAGTTGGCGCTTCAGCAACGGAAAAAGAAGTCTCGCAAGACAATGGCGATGTTCAACATCGATCACGTTCTCCAGTTTGGACTCAAAGTTATGTCTTGGAGCGCGGACAATTCAAACGTAACAGCTTGCGTGTGCTGCTTCTGTGAGGTCTTCGGACCCGAAGAAGCAAGCCTACCTGCCTGCCGAGGCCAGCCGGAAGCGCAAGAAGACTGGACGAGCAAAGTACTCCCACACGTTCCGCATGGATTGGTATATACAGCATCTGAATAAAGAGCATCCTGTGAAGTGGGCTGCCTATTAACTGCTACTTCTTGACAGCGACAAGGAAGCATTTTTTGGTCAGGTTGCGGTGCACTTCAACTCGACAATCGCGTCGCATTTCGGCGGCTCCATCTACTTGCAATTTGACATTGGCTCGTTGATCGTGGACATGATCATCGGTGAGCTTCTCTTTCACCCAGACGATGTAGAAGGCGTGACGTACAAGAGAGCGCTTGGCCTCTTTCAAGCGCGTGATGCGGGCAATGGCGGTAAAACCGTGGTCATCAAAACACCAACGTGATTATCGCTTGTGGTCAATGTTGTCGCGACTGACGCTTCGTTTAGACAAGCAAGTCAAATCGTGCAAACGGTTGTCCAAGAAACAGGGATCGCATATCTGAGTGGAGGCAGTGAAGATGTTGTCTCGAACTACGTCCATGTGGAGTATGCGCTGCCGCGTCATAGAAGATGAGCGCGGCTTTTGAGTGCCCGTCCAACTTCTCAATAGCTCTCGACTCGTCGATAGTGAATGAGATGCTGTTCATGGACGTCCGAGCTCGCTTTGCGCTTGATGGTGCGCTCCATAACTTCTATCTTCAGGCGCCGCCCTTCTACGACCGCCACACTGCCCAACTGATATCCGGCGTCGTCGCCAAGCTCTTGGACACTCTTCACCCGCAGAGAAGGTTTGCATTGATGGGAATCGCAACTGATGGAGCAAACGTGATGATTGTTTGCGCGCGTGGCATCGCAACTCTACTGGAGCAGCAAGTACTCGAACGGAAGCTGACTCGAGTCTGGTGTGGCCTGCACCAGCTTGACATCGTACTCCAGCGAGTATTCAAAGAAGCGCTCAGGGAGTTACTCTACTGCTCACTGACGGTCACCATTACACTTGCGTCGCCAGCAAAAACTTGTGTCAGATGCAATTGGCGTGTCCGAAAATAACTGACACGCGATAGCTCTCTATGGCAAGCTGCAACTGGTTCACAATCCATATTATTGCCACCCAGCAATATTTCACCCTCAAACAACCTCAGTGTACACTGACAATATCGTGGATCTTCCTGTTCGCAGTGCATGCGTTCTCCAGACAAGCGAGTGAAGTTGCCTTGGCACTGCAAGGCTCGACGACATTGATCTCTCAGCAACGAGCGTCGTTTGACGCGCTTGTCTTCAAGTATTGCAAAATGACCAACAAGGAGAAATTGCCACCCAGCAAACCGGATGCCCTGGACTTGTTCAGTCACGAAGTCTGCCGCCCATTTGCTCTCAGTCACATCCGCGCACTCGCCTTCCTTAACGAGTTGAACATTTGTGTTGTGGAGCAATTACCACAGCTCGACGTCGCAGACGCTCATGCGTTAGTCATCGCGGTAGCCAAGCTGTTTGTCGAAGGCGCAAGCGGAATTTATCTCATTGTAGCAGAGAGATCGTCAGTAAACAGCTGTGGTGACGAGCTGCCACCCGTGCTCCTAAGCCAGCTTGTCACGACAGATATGCGCTCCTTCGACGAGTTGCCGACAGTGCAAAGACTTTGATTTTCAAGCCGCAAATGTCCAACAAGGATTCGTGTTCAAGACTTTGGTGACCTAAAGCGCGCCTATCGTAACAAAGGAGCGATCAGAGCGCATTGGACATCGAGGTCGCTGCTATAGCCTCGTTTCAGATCGAGTAGGTAGTGGCTAGCAAGAGATTCCCGTATTTGCAGAGTTTCTGTGGCGATTTAGCTTCAAATTTCCCGAGCACCGCAACCGTAGAGAGTGACTTCTCAGTTATTTGCTGGGAGCGAGATGACAACCGACAGTTGCTCACCAGTTTCTTGCTCGAAGGGATTCTCCAGTGTAAGCAGTATGGACAGCTCAAACGCTTGTAGCTTGGTGGCGCACCTGCATATCTATCTATTCGTACTGAAAATTGCGATTGGTTATGTTGTTGTGGTTTGAATTACATCAAGTACGTCGAGAAGAACTTTGCGTTTTCTTTCCATCAATACAATTTTCGATACGAAGCGTTCGTGGCTGGGAATGTGATCTAGCAAAATAATCCGCACATATAATAACTTGATCTAAGTATAGAGACCTTAAGTGAACTGTGGCACGGATACATAATTTGGAATTCGTCCTATGTTTGCCTTAAATACAGGAAAATGGGAGAGTCCCATGTTTGAAGTGGTTTGCACATGACTGAACGCTGTCGGAGGTGGCCACATCTTTTTGTGACTTGTAACTTACAAGCCAAGAATAATGTTATAGAGATAGCTGGCGAAACTTACAACTTGTACGTTTCGCCAGCTACATCTACAACATTATACTTGATTATATTATAAATTGTAGTAACCCTACCCCCGCTCTCTCCATAGGAAATACGGAACGAAAACTGATGCCTGACATAGAAACTACAGTAAAAAAGCCCAGCAGCGACCGACATACGCAAAGGTAAATGACCAGTTTAGTGCATGGCATCACTTCAGTGCACGGGTGCTATTATTTGCCAATAGATTATGCGTATTTCATTTTTGAGCATTTTGATTGAAGGTTGATCAGTGATTAGGGGAGTAAATCTGTCGCTGGGTGGTGGATGAATGTGTCCTGAATCTCCACCCTGTATGCTACTGTTGTATTAGAGTTGGCTCGGAAAGGTGTCTGTAACGGTGTCTGCGGGACACTTTCACTTCTGTCAGATTCTTCCACCTCAAAAACGATTTCAAATCGCATTTTTGACCGTGTCATCCAAACTTGAATTATTGCAGGACACTAGGCCTTGGTTGCTAAACAGCTGGGTCTTTTATGAACAACTATCCCATGTGTTCTGAAGGTGCGAACCACATGACGTCAGACCAGAGCTGTAACCGGGCGTTCCCGAGTTACTCAGCACGATACACAGAGTAAGGAAGCGTGTGTTACACGACTTCCACAAGGACTCGTGATAAAAGGGATCAGCAGTTCCTGCGATCTAATTGCTTGTTTACAACAGAGCAATATGGGCAAAAGGGGGAGGACTTTAACTTGCTTGTTAGCAAGGCAAAAGGGAGACTGTTTATTTAGGCCCCGAGGGCGGCCCCGAAAGTGGGCGCAAATTACTAGAGATTTGTATACTATAGCTAGGCCTAAATAAATGTAGTTTCAC